>MU227254.1:225669-243597 GCA_018584345.1 Thuja plicata | reverse complement strand
AATTCCTGTGCTAACAGTCAAATCTGCTACAAGCTTAGGCTAGTGCCATTAACATGCTGTTAATGTGCTTCTAGTCCCCTGTTCCACGGGCCAGCACCCTCTTGCTGCTTTTATCTATCAAAAACATCATAATTTCTCATATATGCATGTAAATAAAATAAAGCATCTATTAAGCATCATGTAAGCATCACTATATATATATATATATATATATATATATCACCATATTCATTATCGTACTAATCTAAGAGTCGCAATTACCAATAATTAAAACAATGATGTGGAGGTCTAACTAGAACATAACAAAAAATGACGTAGTCGAATCATAGCGACTAGGTCGACCACAGTCAAAAGTTGCATGACAAGTCTGAAATCAAAGAGTCTCAAAGGTCGAGTCGTGACACCCATCAACCAAGCCTCCTTCGTCCTCAAAAAAATAAACAATCCACAATCACCATCTTTACTTGTGTCTTCTTCTGCAACAACCTTTATTCCTACTCTAGACAAATCCCTACAACAAACCCTAACATTTAAACAAGGACTCGTGCCCCTCCTACCCATCTTTCTAGGTAAATAAAATGAAAATATCAACATTTTAATTTAACTTGAATGAAGAAAAAAGTGTAAATTAGGAGATTCCTAACCTATGAAGACATTGAATATAAGATAGATTGATAAAATAAATATTATAGTTGTTTAATTAAAAATAGTATAAATATTAAAATAAATAAATTTTGATAGTAAATTGATCTATACGATCAAGATTAAATGCCTAATTCATATATAGGAAAATAAATTTGAAGCAAGTCTCTAGAAAAAGGACAATCTTTGAAAAGGAAGAAATTATTTTACTTGCAAATTTGTTTTGTTTTTAAATATGAATATAATCAGGCTTGTTAGCATGATATTTATTAAATTTTTAAATAATATTGATGCAAGATTATTGGTTTGGTGGTTGGATGTCAAGTGGGAGATTCTAAATGTGAAACCCAATAGTCCAGCTTTCCCTCCAAACCTCTTGACTGTTCATGTTTTAGATAATATTTTATTATAAAAGAAAGTTATTTCTGCATTGTATATGTTCAAAAAATAGTTGATAACACAACTCTTGGATCATGTATACAAATTATTTCATAATACCCCTTGGTTGATAGTTTCTAGAACTTAACAGATCCATAATAAGTTTAATAATATTGCAAGCTGATCAGATTATGTAAAATTGGTTCTTTGATGGCATTTTAGTTCCTGCCATGGCAGAGACTATTGCAAAGGATTAAACATTAACTGGTTATTAATATATTTTAGTCCAACCAAATAAATTTCAAGATTTTTTTCCAATAAATTCAATTTTTCTTATGTGCATCTCAGAAGTTGCATGCTTTTTAAACTATATTTTGGATATAACTTGCTTTTTATGCATTTGATTGGTATTGTAGACGGTTAGAGTCCTCCCCATTTACCAATACAGGAGAATGTACAGCTCCATAGGCAGGGCAGGAAAAATAGAGTCTTGTGATTCTGATGATGACCTAGTTTTTTATTGCCTGATCTCTATATTACAATCATCTCAGCGGGCTGCACATAAACAATCAAGTGAGATGGCGTTTAGAATTTTTTTGACATGCAGGTACCATAGGTGTGGCATTGATGCTCTATATGGATGTAAGAAACTTGTTAAATTGGATCCTCTTCCAAAACAGGTTGCATTTCAGGCTGCTCACAATTGCATAAATTATCCTTTGTAGAAGAAGTCAATGGAACAGTTGCGTATTTTAGTGGTTCTTCTCTTATGCATAGTTATGATCAAACCAAAAGGTTATGCATAATAGGTATGTGAAATTTGTAGGGAAATTAATCCCCTAACAGAGCTTACAACTTTTCCTTGCAAAAACTTTTCTATTTTTCTCAATACTAATATCAACCCAAGGAAAATCTTATTAACAAAAACTAAAAGTAAAAACTTTAGATCTTCTCTTAATTATGTCTTTTGTTTTGGCGGGTAAGGAAAGAGAAGTTAGGTCCACAAAAACTAGTTTCTCCCATTAAAAATGGTAATTTTCTCTTCAAACCTCTGCACAAATCAATTTTAAACATGTTTTTAGAAACCTCCTAAAATTAAAAGCATAAAATTTCTTTAAATATACTTTCAAACTATATAAAAATCCTTATTATTAAAACTTTGAACCCTCTATTTTTTTAATTATCACAACCATAGTTTGGAATGGAATCATAATAAATTGGTTATCTTGATTGTCTTCTGATTATAAAATAAACTAATTGAAGAATTTAATTTTGTAAGATCTACTACAATAGAAAGAAAAGTAATGGCAATGAAATCATTATAGACCGGTTACCCTAATTGTCTTATGGTTATTAAATGAACTAATTAAAGGATTTATTTTTCTAGGATCTACCACAATAGAAAGAAAAGTATAGGCAAGCATTGTGAGTAAAATTTTTTTTTCTAATGGGCCAGTCAAATTTGTTGGCTTTGGTTTTGCCAAAAGCCCCCCAATTTAATGTATGTGATTTTTCACTTGTTTATTCTACTATTTTCTTTTTCTTTGAGGAAAATATTTGTAGACAAATAATGCTTAGTATTTTATTTTCACATGTTGTTTAATATGAATGTTCTATGGGTGGGGCCATTTGATTTCCATGTTCCACAAAATCTGAGTAATACAAAATACAAGTTAACAAATGATAGGTATTATGCTTGTTTTGAATAAGACTATAAACATCTTGTACCTCAAAAATATAGCTTGATACAAAGCCAATAAATGTTAGATTAAAATTCCTTTTTTTTAGGGATGTGGAATGGTTAATACATGTTTAACTACTATATGATGTTGTGCATATTTTTACTTTGTGGTTTAGCATTCTTAACTTGTTCATGTGCCTTATTGAATAAGAGTGTACATAATAGCCTTTTGTTCTAGTTTTTATGAAGATAATCAATTGAAGCTGGGGTTATACATGATCACCAATACTATGAGTTAGAAGCCACTCATGGAATTTTTATTCGTTGCTAATCTCTACTAAATATGTCATAGAGTTTTTCTTTTTAGGCACTCAACTAGTAGCTAAGTTTGAATAGGCCATTGAGTTTTGCTTTTCAGGCATCCAACTAGTATCTAAGATATCTAAAGACCATTTCTAAGCCTATCTTCCAAAACTACCCTGCCATTTTCTTTTTTGTAATTACAATGACTTGTAATCAATTTAGAGTGATATTATTTCATATTGTCTCAAATGAGTTATTTTATCTTTTGGAGTAATATTTATCCATATTATCTCAAATGAGTTATCTTCTATTTTGAAAAATCTTAATGGTATTGAACATGTTTATTGCAAAGACTTATAATCAAATTGGACTAATATTTGTCCACATTGTATGCAATGAGTCATTTTATCTTTTGAAAATCTCTATTGGATGGTGTTGAAGATGTTTACACATTTTTTCACAAGATATTTCTAAATGGACTTTAAATTATAATTTTGGCAAATATTTATCACCAATTTATACTACAAAACAAAATAAAAATAAAAATTTAGACTTTGCTAAATTGATCTAAAATATTTTGTTGAAAAATATTAAACAATTTAAATTTTTGAAAACTAATAATAAAATCTTTTTCTCTAGATAGTTGAAAAGACATGTAATTTCATTATTATATTCTCTATTTAACAGTTCAATCATTAAAGACAATAAATAATTCTAGTGGCACATATGTTTTATTGTGTTGTTTAATGCAATAGCAATATAGTTGTCCTTTATTAACTTTTATGGCATTAATGTGACTATGCTTGAGTAACAGAGGGATTGGATGGAGGGTTTTATGGCATTAATGTGACTATGCTTGAGTAAGAGAGGGATTGGATGGAGGGTAGGGTTATGGGAATAATGAGAATATATCAGAATCTTATATAATTTTCTTGATTGATCCTATTTAATTTAATTTTTTATTTTGTTGTTTTAATTTAATTTAATTTATTTATTTTTAAATTAGAATTTGAATAATTGTTTTTAAATATATAGATAATAATAAAAATATCAAATATATAAATTATGATAATAAGATTTAATAAATAATTAAGTATATCTTATTTTATTTAATATATTTCGAAATAGTAATAATGCATGTAAGATATTTGATTTTATTTAGAATAATTACTAAACATATAAAATCATAAATTTTCTCAATAATTCTATGTCTACATTTAATTTTTTAATAATTAGAATTAGAATTTGACATATAGTTTAATCAAGGTTATGGTAAGGTTTAAAGAATAATTATAGTTTAGAAACTAATCAAGGTTTAAAGATTAATTAGGGTTGCTTTAAGGTCACATTTTAATTAGGGTTACGGTTAGAATCAAATAAATTGTTTTAGTTGTAATTAAAGTAGGAATAGCTTTCAATTAGGGTTAATTACAGTTATATTTGAAATTAAAATTTTGATTAAAATTAAGGTCATGTTAAAAATAGGACTACAAAAGAGTTCCAATTAAAATTAGGGTTAGGGTAGATAGATGATTAGATTTAGGTTATCATTAAACAAAAGTTATGATCACAACTAAACTCTAGAGATTTCTTTATATTAATAATAAATATTTAATCTTTTTTAAAATGATATCACTCCCTAATATAAGTTTTTAATTTGATTCGTACAAAAATATTATGACAACCCGTCCAAACAGAGGCATATTCCACTATATAAATTGGATTGCATTAGAATTACGTGATTCCGTTGTTATTTTTTAATCTATATTTTAATATCGTAAATGATAACCAAATAATAGAGCTCCGTAAATTGTAATTCAGCCTACTTAAAATAACTTAATAAATGGTGGGCGTCATCGTATCCTTGTTATTTTTTATTTTTTAATCTATATATACCTAGCCTTAGTTTGACGAATGCAATGTGCTGATTATCTCTTGTAGACTGGTGGACAAAACGAACAAATTTCTTGATTAAATCTCTGAAGAATGTTTGGAACAGTAATGTTAGAAACTCGAGTCCAAATAGAGGCAGAGTGCACTCTATAAATTGGATTGGATTAGAATTTCTTCACAATAGTTTTCAAAGAGCATTAAAGAATATGGCGAAGGCAATGAAATTTGTTGGCGTGCTGCTAATAATAACAATGGCATCGGTGCTGGGCATGGCAGTAGCTGAAGGTGCATTGACGATTTTGATTCTGACGATTTTGATGTGTTGGCAGGTATGGCTCTGGCTGAAGGTGTTTGTGATGATCCCTGCACTGACTCTGATATGTGTGATGGAGATTTAATATGCTGCAATATCGGGTATTGTGATGTCGGTGGTGGATATTGCTGGACAACCTTGTCCCTCTTGAACTTCTTAAAATAAATAATCTATTATACTTTGGACATCTACAAATATTATTATCCTACTTACATTGTGGGATATTGCTGAGATATTAGAGTACCTTGCCTTACTTGAACTTCTCAAAATAAATAATCTATTATACTTTGCACATATGCAAATATTATTATCATAGATTATGTTAAATAATCTATTATACTTTGGACATATGCAAATATTATTATCATAATTTAACTTTGTTTTATATCATCAGATTGTTATAAGTATGATGTTCTTGATTGCAGTAATATAATAAAATTTAGTTAGCTACATTAATTATCTAATATTACGAGTTATTTATATTAGATTGTTCATTATTGCATAAATTATTCAGGTTAAAAGAAAATTAGATTTTGATTATGAAAGTATGACATCTTATATCTGTATTTTTTATATATAAAAGGACAATGATTATTTTTACTATGTAGTATCTCATTTTCTTGAATTGATTATATATGAAAAAGAAATGGTTATCTTTTATTGTGTAGTAGCTTATTTTCTTAAATTGATTATAGTCACTTTATTGCATATAGTATCTTATTTTTAGATAAAAGGGAGACACTCACTCACCAAAGTTACACGAACAATAGTGATGAGACCTCTATCCAAGTAGGTAATGAATTTTAGATTCTTGTCAAATTGAAGAAGTTAACATGAGAAGTGAATTAGAAAAATTAATTAATAATGAATAAATTAATAGTTTTTTTAGTTGATCATGGTATTTATGTTCTGAGCTCTTGAGTAGTTTCAATCACATGGTCTTTATCTTCTCTACCATAATTAGTGTTTATGAAATGGTTTATTTTAATCACCCCAATTATGAATTCTGATGGACTATTGATTCTTTAAATGCCCTATCTAGATCTTAGTTTATTGAATAATTTCATTGGAGATTGTTACCCCCCTTTTTTTTTAATAGCAATTAAGCTTTGCTGGATTGTACTTCAGAAAATGTACGGAGTGGTTCGATTTACTATGGTTAAGATCATTTACAGTGTAATTTTGATATTGATTAATATTATAAGGCAGTGATTGGTCTCTTACGGTGTTATGGTGTTGGTGTGTGTGTATGGTCCCTGGTCTTTGATGCCCATTAACTATGGATATATCATGAATGAATTAACCCACTTGGCCTCACTTCAGTAATTATGTAGTGTTTAAATTGGTGCTTGCACTAACTATGGTGTATCAGTGATATTGAACAAAGTAGTACTCGAGATCTAATTCGAAGCTGAGTTTGCAAGATGCAACTTAATAGGCATTAAATTGAAAGTCACGTTATATATATCAATAATGGGGCATATAGTGATCTGCTGAGTGCTTAATAGGAAAGTATAGAATGCATAAGTTAATAGGAAAATGTCTGGTGTTAATCTTGAGTTGTATGCATGAGTAGAATTACATGGTAGGAATAATCAATGTGGTTAATTACCTTGTCTTATGGCTTGCTTAATTTTTTTTCTCTCTTAGCATCCTTTGTTTGACTGGGGTTCCATGAATTGACACGGGCCACTTGTTTTAACATGCATAGATTTGATTTCAATTTATTAATTAGTAATTGAACTAGGCTATTCATTCTTTCATTTATGTATTGATATCCTATCCTTCAATAGCTCAAATATTGGGTCAGGTGTGACAATGGAGAATTATTGGTATTCTGAATACATCAGTAAGTACTTTCCTTGGTAGTTTTTATACTAATCTGATGTGCTAACAAGATAGCAAGTCTTTTGGAAGGTGTTTCTTATGTCTCATGCAGGTAGTGTCACAATATATAAGAGAATTAATGAAGGAATCAGATATTAATGAAGGAGAACACTTAGAAGACTGTGGAAGGAATTAATGAAGGAATCGGATATTAATGAAGGAGAACACTTAGAAGACTGTGGAAGGACTGACGAGTTAATCATATATAAAATATTGTGTCGAATATAATCAAATAAGGGGCGAAGCTCTACCGTTCATCTATGCAAGAGGAATCATTGTAATGTAATGCCACTGACATCTGAATGTATATGATGATACAAAATTGTTATTGTACTTAAAAAGGTTTCTATGGTAATCTAAAAATGATTTATGTAACATGAACCTTACTTAGTATTTATTAACATATGTGCAATGACTATATCTATAAGCTTTACAGTTTACATGCATATTAATGTCTATCTTTGAAGATCATTCTCACCAATAACTAACACAAAGTCTGTGAAAATTTATTCCTAATTATTCCTATGTTGATGGAGGTTACTAGAACATCCTTATAAATAAATGATAAAATATAAAATTATTTATTTAGATTCTAGTAGAGAATTCAACTAATAATGTATCTACGAGTCACAAATATGAATAATTTTATAATTTTTATTTGTTTATAATTTGGGATATGAATTTTTTTATAGATTCGACATTGAAAGATCTATCATTCCCTTGTACCATTTGAAAAATGCATTGCATACTTTATATTCTTCAATATTTTGCATTCATCCTTGCATAGACAAAGAATAAAGATCGGGATGAGATCTTTGAAGACATTTCTTTTCTTTCTAATGATTGTGACTATAGAGGAACATTGATTAGAATAGGTATGTATATTTATATCACATACTTAGATAGTGCACACCTTTACATACATGTAATTACTTTTAAACATGTTGATAAAGTATAAGTTCATAATTATTTATTATATATCTAGGATGGAAGTGCTTCTAAGTTTTTTTCTTAAATTTTCTATGTAAATTTGTTCTAGGAGATATTTTATAGTCATAGTAGAAGATGGAAACATAGAAGGTGTTAGTCATTATTTATTGTGTTGCGTAGAAGAGACATTGAAATTTTAAAAAGTAGAAACAAGTAATGGAATATTGTTTCTTGTAGGTTCAATGATATATTGATGATCTATTATGTTAATTTATCTAATCTATCAATTACATCAAGCTTAGAAATTTCCAAGTTATGGGAGTGGGAATATGTTTCAATCCTCTTTTCATTTAATTAGCATACAAAAAGGGACATGGAGCATCTTTTTATTATTAGATGTGAATAATTTCATTATTTGTAATTGGTTTTTATTTGGGATATGAAATATTTTATAGATTCTACATTGAAAGATTTATCATTCCCTTGTAATATTTGACAAATAGATTGCATACTTGAAATGCTTCAATATTTTACATGCATCTTTGTATAGATGTACAGAAAATAAGAAAATGAAATCCTTGAAGACATTTGTTTTCTTTCTAATGATAATTACCTTATGTCAGTGTAACTTAAAAGGTATTTGATATATATCTAGGTTGAAAGTGGTTCTCACTTTTTTACTTGAAATTTTCATGAAAAATTGTTGTAGGAGATATTTTTCAGACATTGTGGAAGATATTTTGTTGCACATAAGAGATGATGAAGTTAAGAAAAGAAGAAACAAGAGATGGAATATTTTTCTTGTAGTTCCAATGAATATTTATAGTAGAGAAAGGGGCATATAGAAACCCAATCATAGCCTAGATCTAACCAAATACAAACCATAACAATGTTGGGCCTTTGAAAACTTCGATCACTATCCTAAACATCAAGAAAAACAAAAAACAAACTAATAAGATAAGAAGCTCACGGAGGATATTGAGACAGAGCTTCTTATTGAAAGGTATTTTAGAAACAGCTAGAAGAAATTCTAGAAAAATCAAATTCACCACAAGCTACATATTTCTCACTAAAATATCATGAAATGGCTAAAGATAAATAAAGTAACTCCACCAATAATGGGGGCCGTAAAAGGTGGACCAAGGAAAGAATTCTTTCCTCCTTCGAGAGTAACCAATAGAATACTTAAGAACCTCCATGAAAAGCATCTATCTCAGAAAGAGAGAGCCAAATATTCTCTAATAGAGGTCTGAAAAATGAGCTCCATCAACTTAAACAATAGACAAAGCACCAAAAAAATCTTCTATACCATCCCTCCAAAATCTTTGCACACCAAAGCCAAAGCATTAACCAGGAGCTCATCCTTCCACCATTCAATCTTGAGGCATAAAGAAAAAAGTGGAGAAGAGTTTCTAAAAAAATAAAAAACTCCCCCAATAATCTTTCAAACAAAAAAATGACAACAAATAATTGAAAAACTCCATGAGGGAGCTGTAACTGCAAGAGACATAGTAGAGCCACCATCAATGAAATTCCTCAAACAACAACACAACACTCCAGAAGCAAAACCCAAGAAAACACTATATTGGACCAACCTAATGAGCCAGTCAAATTTGTTGACTTTTGTGTTGCCAAAATCCCCGCAATTTAATGTATGTGATTTTTCACATGTTCATTCTACTATTTATTTTTCTTTTAGGAAAATATCCGTCGACAAATAATGCTTCATATTTTATTTTTATATGTTGTTTAATATGAATGTTCAATGGGTGGGGCTATTTGATTTTGAAGTTCCACAAAATCAAAACAATACAAAATATAAGTTAACAAATGATAGGTATTGAACTTGTTTTGAACAAGACTATAAACATCATCTACCTAAAAATGTCTATTGAGAGAAGGCCAATATATGTTGCCTTTGAGCTGTTGATACAAGTAGTGGGATCTGAATTGAAATGAAGTAAGCCAATTGATTGTGTTGAACAAGGGAATAATGACACAAAAATGTTGGCATATCAGTTAGAAAAATTGAAACTAGTATTTGACATTTTTTATCTTTTGAAATGAGAAAGAGAATAACATTGGATTGCCAACATGAAGTGTTAGAATGTCTATATAGTAAGATGATTCACATAAAAATAATATCGAGGTGCTTCAAACATGGTCACAAATGTTAGATAACATTCTTTTTTTTGAGGGATGTAGACTGGTTAATCCATGTTTAACTACTATATAATGTTGTTCCTCTTTTTACTTTATGGTTTAGCACACTTAACTTGTTCTTGTACCTTATTGAATAAGGGTGTACATCATAGCATTTTGATCTAGCTATTATGAAGATAATTAATTTTAGTTGGGGTTATATGTGATCAGCAATACTATGAGTTAGAAGTCACTTATGAAATAGTTTATTTGTTGCATATCTCTATGAAATATGTCATAGAGTTTGTCTTTTCAGACATTCAACTAGTAGCTAAGATATCTAAATATGCTCCAACATTTTTATTGGTGTTTTGAATAGGGCACTGAGTTTTGATTTTTGGGCATTCAACTAGTAGCTAAGATATCTAATGTTGCTCCAACATTTTATTGGTGTTTTGAATAGGCCATTAGTTTAATAAAGGTGCATGTTGATGTAAATTACTTTGTTTCAATGATGACTCATTTTAAATTTCAACTAGCTTATTATTTCTTCTATCTAACATAACCATTTATAGGCCTATCTTGCAAAACTAAAATTTTATTACTTGGCAAGAACTATTGCACTACATCCCTTCTTTTTTCTACTTACAATGGCTTATAATCAATTTGGAAAAATATTGTTTCATATTGTCTCAAATGAGTTATTTATCTTTTAGAGTAATATTTATCCATATTGTCTCAAATGATTTATTTTATATTTTGAAAATCTTGATGGTATTGAACATGTTTATTGCGTTGACTTATAATCAATTTGAAGTAATATTTGTCCACATTGTCTCAAATGAGTCATTTTATCTGTTGAAAATCTCTCTTAGGTGTTGTTGAAGATGTTTACACATTTTTTCACAAGATATTTCTAAATAAATTTTAAATTATAATTTTGGCAAATATTTATCCCCAGTTTAAACTACAAAATAAAATAAAAATTTGGACTTTGCCAAATTGATCATAAAATGTTTTCTTAAAAAATATTAAACAGTTTAATTTTTTGCAAAATAATAATAAAATATTTTAGTCTAGATAGTTGAAGATGCATGTAATGTGATTACTATATTCTCTATTTAAGAGTTGCAACCATTAAACAAAATAAATAATTCTAGTGGCACATGTTTTGTGGTGTTGTTTATTCTAATAGCAATATAGATATTTCAATTCAATCATTCTTCTATCCATTAATATCATTTTCTAAGGTAAATGTATTTATAATAATTATAAAAAAAAAAATTTTTTTAGTTTTGAAACCCTTATACTAACTAAAATTTAGAAGTTCAACATCATGTAATGAATTGTTTTTGAAACAATTATTAGTCCCTGCCTTTAAGGTAGTGTTGTGACCATATTCACACCTCGCCCATTTCCAATGGGACCCCCTTTATTTCTTGTCTTGTTTGGCCCTTGTGGCTTGTGTAGTCTCGGTAGCTTTGGTTCCTATCCCTTAGAGTTCCTCTCGTTCCATTTGAGAAGTGACGAGTTTCACTTAAGTCTTGGGGAAAGTCTAGTTCCCCTGCCTTTGAAGTTTTAGGTTTGGGACACTTTCTGGTTTTGAGTCCTGACAAATCGAATGCCGCCCAAACAATTTTCAAAGTCTCTTGTGAGAATATCTTTGCACACAGATAGAAGATGAAGTTGAACATCTGAGGAAGGGGCTAAGTGTTCATCAAAGAACATTAAGTATCATGAGAAATGTAAGGTCATCAAGATCTAGGTTGAAAGAAGGGAAGCATTTTGAAAGTGAGGCCAAGGTAGAGTAAAGAATAAAGGAACATTAAGAACATATGCTATAATGTTTAAGACCCTCTATCAAGCCCACAACATGATTATGAATGGCAAAGTAATGTTTCAAAATGACGAAGCATGTGGGAAACTCTATCTATAGATAAAATACATGTGAAGAAGAGAATTGTTCCAAGTCTCTAAGCCATCATGTGCTCCTTGTATCAACTCCATTATGTCATGCAATGCAGAAATCCCACTCACGAGCTTATATTGCTGGAAAAACCAATCAAAGTGTTCACTTGAAATATTTACATGCACCCCAAGCACATTTTCACCCAAATGGAGGAAACAAGAAAATAATGCACTCGGCTCAGTTTTAGATCGATAAGGAAAACATCTACCATAGAGATACTCAGAAATACCAACACTGTTCAATGAAAGAGCCCACGATGGAACTCCAACACTAAGGAAAGTTTCATGTTGAAATCATGAAATTATCTTCATCATCTTAGAACGCAGTTTCTTCAAAAGAGGGAAATTTGATCAAACCATGCTCATCTTGTCCTTGTTCTCAATCCATGGTAACGTATTATCATGCACTCAGTACAAAGGATATGTGGGCTTAAAATATTTTGAAATCCCATCAATGGAGATAAATGAGGGAAATATCCACTAAGGAAGGAGAAGCACGCACAAACATGTCTGGAAGATGTCGCAGGATTTGGATTTTGTTGAGCATGAGAACCAACATAGTAAATTTGTGTCAAGATTGGGATAACGATCTATCTCAGTCATGAGATAGCGCTTGCCAGAGCTGTAAAGCATGAAGTCTTCATCCCCAATGGCCTTTTCTAGGAAACCACAAAAAAGGATTGAAGTCCACCAAGCGAGACATCATAAGCGGTACCCCAAGGAAACGAGGCAATTTCTAAAATTGAAAAGTTTACCATTTACCTCCAATTACACCCGGCAGCGCTAACACAAGGAATATCAGAAGAGAAACTCTATGAGTGAGATGTGTGTTCACTCAGAGCATTAAGTTGGATTAGTACCCATGATGAATGGAAGAGGCAGTGCTCGAAGTGCATCCTAATGTGAATCTCCAACAACGGTGAAGCATCACCTGCCCAGTACGAATGTCAGCAGATGCAAATACAAAATGGCCCATCTTGGAGGTTAGTGGGCACATTGAGCATGAAATGCACAATATCAAGGAGAAACAAGGAAAAAAATAATTCCTGACGACCTCCAAATCCCGCCCGCGTACAATCAGGAGCGCATTTCATGGAGGTTGAGGATGGTCAACTCCAAACAAAATCCTCCAAAACTTCAAAATTTCACCTGTGAATTGTGGAGCGCAGTTTAACGCACTCCAGGGAATGGTCAACAAGAAAATAATCCTCCACCAATGCAAAATTATTCCCGCAAAAGGAGCGCACTTTCTTGGAAGTTAGGGAATTTCCAAAATAAAACAAAATCCTTCAACACTCTAGAATTCCACCCGCAAAAGAAGGAGCACACTTTCTTGGAAGTCAAGGAATTTCCAAAATAAAACAAAATTCTTCACCAAGACAAAATCACGCTCACAAACAAAGAGGAGCGCAATTTTGTGCTTGTCAGGGAATTTGTACACAAATAATCCTCGCTTCCCCAAATATGCAAAATCTTGTAAATTTCAAAATTCTGGAAAATGGAAAACACGAAAAAATGAAAATTCTCAGAAAAGTTGAAAACTTATAAAATATCCAAAAAACTCGAAATCTCAGACAAATTCAGAAAAACTCAAAAAATATTTCAAAATCCAAAAATTTGGAAATTTGGAAAAGGATGAAAATTTTGAAATCTCAGAATCTTGAAAATTTCCCAAAAATTCTAGAATTTTGAAAAATGGAGAAATTTGAAAATCTTGAAAATTTGAAACTCATGAAAATCTAAAACTCAAAAATTTGGGAAGATGGAAAATCTTGAAAATTCATGAAATCATGGAAAAGTTAAAATTCAAAATTTTGGAAAATTCTGGAAATTGATATGAAAAATTGAAAAATCAAAAAAATTGGAAATTTGGAAAAGGCTCAAGATTTTGAAAAAGCTGGGAAATTAGAAACAAAAGGAGATTTTTTTATTTAAATTTAAATGTTAATTAAATATTAAATTCTTATTTAATATTTAATTAAAAAACCCTCAAAAATCAAAAGGCAATAAAGAGGAGAAGTTATTAATTAAATATTGATTTTTATCTATATTTAATTATTAATAAAAAAATCACAAGTTAATTATAAAATTTGGAAGAGTAAAGTGGAATTAAATCACTTTTTTTGAATTGATATTAAAAGATTAAATATTGAAATTTATTCTTTTTTCAATATTTAAAATCAGAAAAACAAGAGGATGGATAAAATGGAAACTTCATCATAAAGTAAAAAACTTAGATTGGAAGTTTTTTAAAAAAAATGAAGAAAAGCAATGACAAGTGGCACTTATAGGAAATAATCTTTGCCTAAATTAGCAGTTTCCTAAAATTAGCTCCTGGATTTTAAAGCAGCTTTTCAAGGGTTTTAATCTATATATGAAGACTCTCTCTCATTTTGTCATCACACAAAGTTTGAGAAAATAGGTTGATGAGAGATTTTGAGGAATCAAGAGGATTTGACTGAAGATTTCCTTGAAAGTTGAGAAGGATTTTTTGAGGAGAGAGAAAATTTCCAAACAAAGGGAAATTCATTATTTTTGAAAGACGTGAAGAATTCAAGATCAAAAGTTTCAGAGGAATTTCCCCAGTAAGTTGGTGGAGAAACATGATTTCGTGAAGAAGAGAGAGATTTGACCTCTGAAAGAAAAGATAAAGATTTTAAGAATTTCCTCCTTCTTAAGAATTTGGTCTTCTTTTTCTTTCTCCTACACAAATTCTTATGTTTGTTTTGATTTTTGTTTTGCAGGAATGGCAGAGCCAAGAGGAACAAGCATGATGAGGAAACAGTTGATAAAGAATGAACAAAGGATTTTTTTCTAAGAATCCAATATTTTTTTGAAGTGGGAAAAGATTGGAGATACTAGCCTTGGAGTCCTAGACATGACAGAGTTTCACAGAAGGATGTTTGGGTATAAAGATCATCAACTGACCAATTTGGCCACCCAAATTGTGAATAGTGGAATTGTGGCTGCAGCTAGCTTTGCTCTGGCCTTTCTATATTCTGAGCTAATCATGGAATGTGCAAGACACTTCAATTCAGGAGATAGAACAATCAAAGATTCTGATGGAAACATCATTGCATATCATTGAATCCCTTCTTCCAGGAAATTGGTGTTGAAGACGAAGGAGCAGGAACATAAAGTTTTTTTCTGCAGGAATTCAATATTGTGAAAATGTCACAAATGACAAGTGGTTGAGAAAGAATAGATCCCACCATTCGAAATTGCCGAAGGAATTGGTTTGGTTGGATTTCCATAGGGAATACACTGACTTGATCATGATGTTGAGTAGAATCTTTGGCATGCCACACTCCTATCTGTTCGAGTCATGGATGTGGTACTTTGTTGAGCTAGTGGTTGAAGAGCACAATCACATGGACTGGGCTAGAATGATCAGTGACAACCTCAGTGAATAGTTGGCAAACTTGGAGCAATCACAAATTTTTTATATGAGTTCCTATGTCATATACATGTTGGCACAAAATATGAGATATGAGGTATTGTGATGTAAGGGAGCAATTAGAAGTGGCACTTCACAGCTGAAAGTTCATGAGTGTTACCCTTAGTTGCATTTACAAGCTATAGATGATTATGTCTAGGTCAATGATGCCTTCATAATGCAAATTGTGAGAAGCTTACAGAAGAAATTGCACATGAGATTGTCTGAAGGAGCAATGAAGCTAGTGGAGGAATACAGAGCCTGGTTTATTTAGTTTCCCACCTTCTCCTACATCTGAGTGCAAGAATTTTCAGCACAACCATACAAGCTGCCAAGATATCCTACGGACAAGATGGTTCTGTTGGAGCTTACTTGGCAATTGACAATGCATGAAAAGATTCAGAAAGGAAAGAAGAAGTTGGGATTGGATTTCCCGATTTCCATAGGAGAAGATAAAGCTAAAATGTGCCCATGTCTAAAGGTGGCTGAGAGATCCCAGGATGAGTTACATTTCTTCCATCTGTCATTCTACTTAGGAAGGTTGGATTTTGAACCCTATAACAAAATCAAGTCGATGGTAGGAGCAAGGTATCAGCATAGGACACACCTTGAAGATTTTTGGGCCAATGCTGCAGATGAAAATGAGATTAAGAAAGGATGCGCTCTAGATTGCCCTTAACATCATCAAAGTTTGAAAACTCTTTCATGTGCCTAATCAGATGAAGGAGGATCCAAATGTTCTTCAGAAAGGGTATAATCCAGAAAAAGAAAGGGTTACTTATCCCTATGAATTGCAAAGAAAGAAGATTCCAGATCTTGATGTTTTGGCAAAACCAATCCTAGACTTCACAAGGTAGTGGATTGAGCGCCAAATTGGTAGAATGAATATACTGAAGGAGGGCTGGACCTATGAGTTATTAGGGCATCAACCACTACGGGATGAAAGACCAAAGCAAGAATCGGGAGAAAGGATTGAAGAAGGAGAAGTTTTCTCAGGGAGTGCAGAGCACAGAAAAGAAAGGAATATTGCTCAGAAAACACACACAAAGAGAAGGTTGGATCTCTATATTAAAGAGCCACAAAGGAAGAGACCAAGAGTCAAGGAGACGCCATCCTCACCCAGCCAGACTCCAAGTGTGCAGGAGATAGGCACCTTTTCCAGGAAAGAAGTAGAATCAAGTAGGGGGAGAGCTGAGCAAGGAGAACAACATGTGATGAGGTCAGTCCAGGATAGATTGAGCATTAACGCCAATGAGGGGCTTGCACCAGCAAAAAGTAGGGAACAAGATGTTACCATCGAGGAAAGTCTTGGTGTTTTCTTCAGAAGGATAATAGAGGAAGAGATTCCCGCAGCTGAAGAAGAGATTCCCACGTTAGAGACACCATCCCCAGAGGTGATGGCAGAAAGTCTTGGAGCTTAGGAAATTGATACAAGAGCAGTGCAGGAAAAAAAGTAGATGGAAGTTTGGAAGAATGAAGGAGCTTCCATTCTAGAATGGGTGAGGTAGAGGCTCCAAAGAAGTTAGGAAAAGGATGTTGACCCAACTTTTGAATTGCAGGAAATTATGAGTAGGGTCAACCAATCACATGAGAAGGGAAAGGCTAAGAGGTTTGTGAAGATTGTACGAGATGAGTCTGGGTCCAGAACCCTTCAGCTTGCAACACCGACCGTGGATAAAGAAAATGATCAAATCACTCCAGATGAGTATAACGTGGCCGAGTTTGACTTAGGTCATTCCTCCTAAGAGTAGGTATTGGAGGAGCTTGATGGTTCTACACAGGCAGTCAAGAATAAGATGAGGAGATTAGAAGAGAAGTATCGGAGGCAGAAAGGAGAGATCAGAGCATTATGCGACTACATCAGAAGTCTACCTCATCTAGTAAGGGAGGAAGGTCCATCTTTTGTCCCTCTGCCGGTTGTTCCAACTGAGGTAGTAGAGAGTATAGATAGGATTAGGAGAAATTCTCAAGGGACAAAGGCTTGGATCAAGGGCATCCAAAATGAAGCCCAAAAGCATGCTGAGGACTTAGTGCGAGTCTACAAAAGGGCATTGGCCATCCTTTCCCAGATTCAGTGCATGGAGGAATCAAGGGAGGATGAGCATATCTATTAGGATGAGATGATCCACTAGTACATTTGACCCCAATTTTCGACCAATATTGGTTGAAATTTCGACTCAAGTTGGTCAAAATTTGGACCAACAAATTGGTCAAAATTTTTGGTGTCAAAATTTCGACCATCTTCCTGTGGGTCAAAATTTCGACCAATAGTTGGTCGAAAGTTCCACGAGCTATTGGTCGGACATTGTGCATGTTGTTTGTGCTATTTGTGCTGGGGTTTCGTTGAAATTTTGA
>MU227254.1:182016-214478 GCA_018584345.1 Thuja plicata | reverse complement strand
GGAACCAGGGGAGGATATTTTCAATAATCGCCTGAATATTCCCCCCTCACATGGAAAACTGCTAAGAAAGATGTGTAGACATCCCTTGCGAAATATAAATAGGGTGGGGAAGTGGAGTGCCCCTCCGCAGGGTGTTCTTAAAATCAACACGGATGGGTCTTCCAAGGGCAATCTAGGCCCTGCTGGTATTGGTGGTGTTGGCAGAGATAGTATGGGGATGTTCAATTTCTATTTTCAATTTATAAAGGTCATCACACTAACAACCTGATGGAGGCCATGGCTATTTTGTATACCGTGAAGAATGCTTGTGACCTTGGTTGGAGAAGGCTTATCTATGAATCCGACTCTCAAGTAGTGATACGTCTTTTGAATCGACAACATTATGAAGTTGTTAGTTGGAAGTTAGCTTTGATTGCAGACCAGATTCATAATTTGTGTACTTCTTTGGAGTCTGTTATTTTCACTCAAATTCCCAGGGAATGGAATAGTGTTGCTGATTGTTTGGCGAAGTGGGCTTCTGACCATATGTGTAATTGGAACATTGTTGATAAGACTGTTCTTCCGATGGGCTTGTCCCATCAATTTGATCACTTGGTTGATCTTGATAGGGATATTTGATGCCCTTTCTCTATTTTTTCTTGTTTCTCTTTCAGTTTGAATAAATTTTCACCCCTCCTTTATTTCAAAAAAAGACTTTGCCAAATTGAACATAAAATGTTTTGTTAAAAAATATTCAACAATTTGAATTTTTGCAAACTAATAATAAAATATTTTTCTATAGATAGTTGAAAAGACATGTAATGTCATTACTATATTCTCTATTTAATAGTTCATCATTAAACACAATAAATAATTCTAGTGGCACATATTTTTTGTTCCATTGTTTATTGCAATAGCAATATAGATCTTTCAGTTCAATCATTTTTTTGTCTATTAAACTCAATTCCAAGGTAAATTTATTTATAATAATTTTAAATAAGAAAAATTGGTTAATTTTGAAACCCTTATACTAACTGAAATTTATCTCAACATCATGTAATGAATTATTTTTGAAACCCTTCTATATCTATGAATCCGTGCATATTCATCTATTTATCCCAGCCATGTGGTATTGATGAAACACAAGAAAGAGATTCAATATTTAACTCATATATAGGTGTTCTTGATTAACTTTTATGACATTAATGTGAGTATGCTTGCATGACATAGAGATTGGATGGAGAGTAGGGTTATGGGAATAATTAGAATATTTCAGCGTGCTATATAATTTTCTTGATTGATCCTAATTAATTTAATTTTCTATTTTCTTGGTTCTATTTAATTTCATTAATTAATTTATGTTTAAAATAGAATTTGAATAGTATTTTTAAATATATAAATAATAATAAAGATATAAAATACATAAATTAAGATACTAAGATTTAATAAATGAAAATTGGCTACATATTGGTCCCTTGAAGGACTATGAGCCCTTTAAAATATGGAAGGATGAGTATAATGAGCAATTTGGATCGCAGGTCTGCAGCTATAAAGTGGAAAATACTTTGGTGGACTTGCCCTCTGTTTCCCAGGATTTGTCTCCACTTACCATTTCTCTAAATTCTATTTCTTTTTCCCCTAATCAGGATGTCTTGATCTGGGATGGATCCCCAAAAGGTACCTTCATGGATGCTTCAGCCTACTCTTACCAGATACATAAGGAAGCCAAGCCATTTTGGGCTAAAGTCTAGTTCCCTAGCCTTATCCCCAAAATTAATGTCTTCTTCTAGCTTTTGCTTAAGAACCATATTCCTACTATTGATAACCTTTTAAAGAGAGGCCCCCCGATCCCAAAAAGGTGTGTGTTTTGTAAGTATCAAGTTCAATATGTGGACCTCCTATTTCTTCATTACCCCTATGTCAATTCTGTTTGGCAGCACATCCTCTCTTTTTTTGGGTTGCAATGGTGCTTTCCTTCCTCTTTTCAGGACCTCTCTTCCCATTGGACCCTGCCTTTCAAGCGTACTGCTTTTCACAAAATCTGGACCTCGGCTCTCCCTCACCTATGCTAGGGAGTTTGGAAAGTGCATAGCAATTGTATCATTAGGGACTGTAATGCTCCTCCCAAAATCATTTTTGAGAAGATTCATCATGCTTTATTGGAAAATTATGTTTCCTGTGGAGGTACTAACCCTTTTGAAAGAAAAGACAACTCTGTTGATCCTAAGAAGTTCAATGACAAAAGATAGAATTTCTCCTGGAGCCATCCCTTGGATGGATGATTTAAAGCCACCTTTGATGGCACTGCCAAGGGAAACTTGGGAAAGACTAGAAGTGGTGGTGTGATCCAAAATTTATTTGGTAAGGGAATTGTTGTTGTCATCCTCCCGCTTGGCACCCAAACCAATCATTATGTGGAAGCCAATGCGGCCCTCCAAGTTACCAAATTAGCCCATGATTTCAGGATAAAAAAACTTTGGCTAGAAGGTGACTCTAGAAACATTATAAACTGCCTCAACAAGTCACACCCATTGTCATGGACCATCACTAATATGATAGAAGAAAACTGCAACCTTTTGAACACATTTGAGAAGGTACACATATCCCATGTGTATAGGGAAGCCAACCAGGTTGCTCACTGGTGTGCCAACTTGGCGGTGAAACAACCCAGGTTTGGTACATATGAAACAAGATTGCTGAATGGTGTGCCTTGACCAATGAACCATGGGATAAGAAACAACCCAGGTTTGGTACATATGAAGTGGCCAAGACAAGAATAAAATATGGCCTAGTTTTTAAGAAGATAGTCAAGAAAAAGTACAAGATGGTAAAGAATCTCAAGAATATTCTATCAACAACCGAGGAAGACATTGAGCAAGATGAAGAAGTTGGACATGAGGAAGAAACCAAAGAATAGTTATCTGTCGGTAAGACTAAGGAAAAGGATGACTCAGAGGAAACAAAGTTAGATTCACCACCTCCTCCACCATCTAAGAAGCCAAGAACAACGGTTGTTTCTAGAAAAAGAAGCCAAACATCAAAGGATTCTACTCCTTCACCGTTGAAGAAAGGAAAGGTCAGGACTTACAAGAGGAAAGCTACCACACCAAAGAGAGGGGAAAATTAAAGAGGAAGGAAGCTCATCATAAATTGAGAGGATATAAAAGATACCGAGCAGGATGAAGCTATAGAGCCAGAGAGTGTCAAGGTAAAATAACTTGAATCTATTGATGACATTTGTGTATATATTGAAAATTTTGGATCTATTACAGATTCAGACATTAGAAGATGGCTGAAACTAAATCCAAAAGATCAGAATAAAATTGAGGACGCCATCATAGAAAAAATGTACAACTTCAAATATGTCCCAGTACAATTTGAAGGTAGTTTGGTACCAAGGGAAATCTTGGACAGACTATACTCTAGATGGACATTTTCCTTGAAAAATGAGAAATAAATAAGAGAAAGAGTACTTGTTTCTCTCATGCCACCTGAATCAAAGAAGGTAGAAATAGATAAAATGATGAAGAAGTACAAGAAGGAATTCTCACCGAAGCTAAGAGCTTATAAATTTCTTGAAGGTAGGCTAATAGAAATAGAACATGCTAGCCATAAGAAATGGTGCAAGATAATGAACAGATCCACTGAGGAGGTAAGCCCAGACAAAGACCTTCAACAATAAGATGTTGACAAGGCAACTCAAGATGAAACATCTATTGAGTTAGACAAAGAAGAGGATGATACAACTGACAACAAGAATGTAGATGTTGCAGATGAAACATGGCCAGACACTAATGTGGATACTAATGTCATTGACATTACCAATGAACTAGCAGAGGAAGTGAATAAAGATGAAGATGTCAGTGTTACAAAGGATAAAACTGATGAGAAGGACACAAATGTTGATACTGCACAAGTAAATATTCCATATAACATGCCAATATTGATACAAGCTGTCAATATCATGCAAGAATCAAGCAAGTCACCTAAAAAGGATCCTCCCAAAGATATAGGGGAAGAAGAAAAGAAAGATAACACCGATGGTCAGCAAGACATCAGAGCCACTCAAGATGTAACCAAAACTTATAAGCTTACCCGAGGAGATAAAGAAAAGGATGCAGATACACAAGACAAGAAGGCAGAAACAAAGACTGATGAAGCAAAGGACATCGATGAAGGAGACAAACCAAAAGATGGCACTCCTGAGGAAACTGACAAGTGTGCTACCGACGATGTGAATGTGAATGTGGAGATGTCTACAAACACCCGGAAAGCTGAAACTGATGCCAAGCAGAAGAAAGAAACACAACAGGTCACTTCATCGAGCACAACAGAGAAAGATGAGAAATTGGCAATGGTTCTACATTATAGTGAATCTCAGAAGAAGAAGAAGAAATCAAAGAAGAATAAGATGGAAGTCACCTTAGATGAAGTTATTCCAATTCCAAAGTGTGACCCATATAGACTTGACTTTGAAGCACTACAAGAATATGGAGAAATATGCCAAAGAAAGGCATTACAAGAAAAGCTACAGAAACAAGATAGCGACTCCATGGTACTAGAGACAACTAGGTACATCTTATAGAAGATTGTACCTGATGTTGATATTGATCAAAACAAACCAATAGTTGATCAATTAGCCACTCTAACCGATGCCATTACAACTCAGAATATAGATGTAGAAAAGACAATTGAGGAGAGAGCATAAATGAAGTACCAACAAAAGCTTATTGAGAACGTCAGCCAAGAAGTGGCGGTAAATAAGGTAAAGCTATTAGAATTCATCACTGAATTAGACCCAATCATATCTGAAGCTATAACCTTGATTTAAAAATTGAGCACAATAGAAAAGTTCACTAAAGAGGATACTGACAACATTGCAAAGTTGGATACAGATCTAGCAAATAGTGCACAAAGCTTAACCACTGATGGAGACAATGTAGTTAAATGGCATTATCAAAAGATAATAGAGATAAAACTGTTAAGGTAGGAGATATGGGAAGCAAAGACACATTTTAGGGAAGAAGTAACCGAGGTCCAAGCCCAACTTCTACTAAATATTACACTGCTCCAAAAGCATATCAATTCAGCAAGGCAACTGATAACAACTCTCAAGATGTCTGTAGCAGACAACATCTATGACATGCACTCCAAGATTACACTCAAGCAAATGGCTCTGGAGAACCTCAAATAAAAATGGGAGAAAATGATAGAAGACATTAAGTCTTCACACTCCTATATTTTTTATAACCTCTAAGGTAAAGACCTTTGCCCTTAATATCAAAAAAGTGGGAAAATGATATGTATTCATTTCATTCATTCAGATGGGCAAAATGTAGATATGTATATGTATAGTTATAGGGGGAAAATTATATAAGTACTATATACGAGTCCTATACTATACAAAAGGGGAAAATGATATATATTTAGATGAACAAAGATATCATATGTACAAATATACCAGCATATACATAGGGGGAGTCATTAAATGACTAAATGATTATATATGTTGCATATACTTAACATTTTGTTAGTATTTAGCACATATCAATTTTTAATAATAATGTCAAAGGGGGAGTTTGATGATATTAATTTTCCATTAGTATGCAAACAACACTTTCTTTAAGCCTGCACCGAAAGACAGGACAGAGAAAATCAAAGATCAAATACAAGAGATCAGCAAAGATGACTAAGTATAAAGAAGATCGATGACACAACTTAGTGTGTAAACCAAAATTGCAAATCAGAAAGGTAAAGAGGAACCCAACATAACAAAACTCAAGGACAGTCAATGCATAACTGACAGACAGAATCGAAAGTCAGTTGCAGCCTGCAAAAAGTGGATCTGACTTCCACGTCAGATAAAGAAAGTGTATTCTATTTATAGGATATTTTATTTGTTTTAAATCCATTTCTTTAGGGACAAGAAACATTAATGTAAGTTCTTTAATCAGTCTAACTAGTTTAAAACATCTAACTAATTTAAAACACATAGACTAGGAGATCTAGGTACAAGTTGTAAACCTAATCTTAGAGTTAACATTGTTTTTCTTGAAAGTTAATGAAGTCAATCCATCTATAAATAGATGATGCAATCATTCATTAAAATGGATGAATAGATGATGTGAACATAGAGGAGAAGATGAACAAAGAATACAAGCACATCTATGGATTAGATTGAGAGTTTCAAGAACAAGAACAACAAAAGGAGGATTTGGTTATTAGAACCAAGAACAAAGGATACCGATAATTAGAGGTATTATTCAGTCATAATAAGGTGATAATATTTTTCATGTAAACTAAATTAGATCTATATCAGAAATAGGAGATTGCATTACCAAGTCAATTTGTAATTTTCTATCATTCTAACAAGTGGAGCAAAGTGTAAAAATCCTTTCAAGGAAGGTGGATTTAACAGTCCAACTACAAATCTCTTAACCGAGTGCACACTCAATAGTGTTGCTAAAGCTCTTAATAGAGTAGACTTTAACAGGCCTCCACCAATACTCTTAATAGTGTAGATCATCAGAAGTGATCAAATTGTAAGCCTTAACTAGCCCTTTCAAATCTGCAGATAGTCAAGATTTTGTGGGTGTCATCCCCACCGCAGTTTTTACTTCCTAACAGGAGTTTTCTACGATATCATATCTTGTGTTATGTGTCAATTACTTTCATGAATGTTTCTATGAATGATTCACAGGTATGTTAATGTTATGAATTTTATATAACTCACATCAAGATAGTATAGATCAGATTGAATGAATATACAATTGATTACAAAGGTTAATTGATTAAAGGATACAAAAGTTTTAGAGGTACTGATTCACCCCTCCCCTCTCAATACATACTTCCCATTAATCCAAACAAACCAATCATTATGCGGAAGCTAATGCGGCCCTCCAAGTTACCAAATTAGCCCATGATTTGGGGATGAAAAAACTTTGGGTAGAAGGTGACTCTAAAAACATTATAAACTGCCTCAACAAGTCACACCCACTGTCATGGACTATCACTAATATGAAAGAAGAAACCCACAAACTTTTGAATACATTTGAGAAGGTACACATATCTCATGTGTACAGAGAAGCCAACTAGGTTTTTGACTGGTGTGCCAACTTGGTGGTGAAAAGTGACAATCAGATTTGATGGATTTATGGAGGAGACCTCCCACGTGAGGTGATGGATTTATTTGAATATGAAAAAATCCATGGAAAGGAGGGAATTAAAATCTTTAATCATGATAGTTAATGCTGTAATTTGCAACGGCTTTCCCATAAATGGAAAGGATGGGATTGGTAGGAAAGGTAATGATTCCAAGTGCCATCCGCACACTTTCTGGGAGCCCATTCATAAAGTTAAAACTTACCTTTTAAGGCATATCAGAAGAACTATCTAGAATATCTCTGTGAGAAATTGTCTGTTAAATTATAATCACCATATCGTGATACAAAGATTTTTTCTTGCAATGGGTGGTGAAAGACATAGAAGAGATCCCACTAACGACTATGAGAAATGGAGTAGATGGACTAAGATATGAAATTACCTTCAGAAAGGTGGAATTTTGACTTTCATTGAAAGACTTCATGGAGGGAAGCCGTCGATGACAAAAATGTTCACAAAATGCTGGGATGACCTGACAGAGTGGTGATAAAGGGAAGAAAATTTATAGTCATTGAGGAGGTTATCTTCACTGTTACTGGCATCCCCATAGTGGGCAAGAAAATTTACAGTGATCGTAAAATTTTGAACTCTGCGATCAGTGACTTTGTGAGGAATGAGGAAGAGAAGAAAGATCTCATCAAAGTCGAGACCTACTATCTTCTTGAAGGGTTCAAAACTTTGTGGAGATTTTTCCCAAAGGCCATCATCTCTTATGTTACGCTGGATACAAGGTTTGATAGGATCAAAACCTATCACTTCATCCTCATGAACCACTTTAGGTATGGTATGCAAGTTTCTATCCCATTCTACTTGTATGGTTATATTAATAAAAATATCAATGGGTTTAGGGAAAAGGCTATTGCAAACCCTTCTCTGCATGAGTGGATTTTACTTCTTATTTGTGAGTATTTGAAAGAAAAAATTATGGGGAAGGAGGTCACTGAGAAAGAGGACAAAATGGTTACCTCTGGCTCTGATTATGTTCCTTCAGAGACTGAAGATAGCAAGGGTATGCACTCTAAGCGTCAGGAAGATTACATGACATTAAAAAGAAGAATTTGGGTTCCTCCTCTAAGAAGCATATGGCTAGTATTCATACCATTACAAAAGAGAAAATGGTGACCCCCTCCAAAAAGCATACTACAACTATGATATCCTCTAAGGAGGAGTATAATGAAAATGAGGAAGGTATGAATACTAATGGTGAGGAAGAGATATCCAGTGGTAAAGGGAAAAAGTGACAGAAGACTGCCATTGTGAAGTACCAAAATAAAAAGAGCAAGAACATGGATGAGAGCACTAGCTGGAATACTCCCAAGGACCAGACTCATAGAAATTCCCCTATATATTTCCACAAGGAGGAGGAGAAGCTCTAGGATGAGCATTATGGCACTAACCATCAATTCCCCTCTCCCTAGCTCTCTGACCCCCACATAACGATGAAAGAGAACGGGCAGGAGAATGATTATTGTTGCTACATGTTGTAGACACCTAAATCTGATTACCATAATAAATCATATTTAGTGTCTTCTAGGACATATCAACTAAGTAATTAAGCATTACCTAATTGACCTATGTCATAACCTATCCCTAATTAATTCAATTAATTAGCTATAGTCCTGATTCATTATTAAAAGAAACCAATAGCTTAATAATTAATTAAATCCTTATTTGTCCTATTATTGAATGAATATGTTAAATCATTTAATTCATTCATTAATATTCCCTTTAATCCCTAACCTAACCTATCCTAACCACCTAACCCTGAGTTCTAACTCAACCCCTTCACACATGCTAACCTAACCAATCCCAACCACCTAACCCCGAGTGAAAACTAATCCCAATCTCTTTACCCATGCTAATCCTAATCCTAACCCTAATCCTAATCCTAAACTCTCTCTAATGATTTCACATTCCTAATATCTGGATTAGGAATTCAATCCATTCCCCAAAGTCAACTTTCTCAAGCCATCCTCATCCAAGTGCATTTAATGCTCTTACATCCTCATTAATGCCTCTTACACTCCTCATTAAGGCTCTTACAACCTCTTTATGAGCCTTATCTTCTAGAGGCTTCTTGGTCCATTTTCCTAAATGATCACATTCCTCTCTACTTTTAACCCAATCCCCTTGCGGCAAGTGTCACAATTTGATGCACTTGAAGAAGCACAATCCATGTGCTCTCTTCTAGTGGCATCTGGACCTCTCTTCAAATTTGCATCTGAGCCCTTAGTTTTCCTACACATTGCCTATATAAGGAACCCATTTCCTTCATATTTTTAATCTACCTTCCATGTAGAGTTATAATGCTATTTTGAGAGCAAATCTTAAATCCATCTTTTGAAGTAACATCATAATGTCAGTTTTAGCCTAGATATTCCAATCTTGAAGAGTAAACTTATAATGCCAGTTTAGAGAACATACCTTTGAAGCTTGGAGAACATCTTGAGCACACATCCATAAGCATGAACACATCAAAAGGGGAGCTTAGATTCGGTTTTGAGGAGGTTTTACATTTCCTTATTTCCTTATTGTTTAAGTTTTTCTTTTTTGATTGAATCATGTATGTAGCTTAGATTCTTAGTTATTGAATGCTTTATTTATTATTGTGTTCCTTTATAACTGATTTTCATAGCTTACACATGTCTGAGTAGGGGATAAAAATGGTTTGGCACAATTTTGATGCTAAAACAACCAAAACAGGGATAACCAGGGAAGTCATTAATCCCAAAGTTATCAAAGGTGAGGATGGTAGGATTAAGTTGGAGGAGCTGATTGACCTAGCTATGGTGGTTCTTAGTGATAATTCGAGGGAATATGAGTTGGATCTTCTAAATAATGCTAGGAACAACATGTTGGACAATTAAAGGTCTATTAAGTGGTCACTCCATGAAGTGGGGGAGCTCACAAACAGAGTTAAAGGGACATACAACACCAATGTTGATAGCACTATTGAAGATCAGATGAATCTGAGTACTAGGGTCATAAAAATAGATGATAAGATGCTGAGGTTTGAGGTGACCCTTAAAATCATTGTTGAAAAAAGATTCAACATCCTGAAAGCCTCCAATGAGAATACCAAGACTCTCGTTGATAAAATGGAAGAAAAACCTGAGGGAACAGATGTGACCAATACTGGTGTGGATAAAGAGCAGAAGACTAAAGAGGGACCTAGTAAGAGGACTAGGGCTAGTGCTAAGAAGAAGAAGGAGAATGATACTCCGAATGACCTCCAGAAGATAAAGGAATTAGCTGCTGAGATGGAGATCCTCGAGTCCAATGCGGCAACCCTGATGGAGAACATCTCTTGATTGTGTTCTCTGGCTCTTTTGGTTGTCCCTGTGTTGTTTACTTTTCAGTAGTTTATTTTGTTTTTGTTGTGGTCTTGCAGTGGCCTGTTTTGTTTTTTGGTTTTGTTTCTTTTTGTTTGGGAAAAATTTCTGATCTTTAGCTCTGTATTGGGTTTCAGGCACCCTGTAAAACCTATTTTACTTAATAAAAAATAGCAATAATGCATGTAAGATATTTGATTTCATTTAGAATAACTACTAAGCATATACAATCATAAATTTTCTCAATAATTTTATGTCTACCTTTAATGTTTTAATAATTATAATTAGAATTAGGGATTAAGAGAAACAATGTTTATGTGTCCTACATATTTAAGAACTCTAATAATGAAATTTACTTGAAATTTCCATGTGAGTTTATTGTAGGAGATATTTTGCACACATAGCACATAAGATATTGTGTTGTACATAAGAGATGATGAAGTTAAGAAATGAAGAAAAAAGTGATGAAATATTTTTTCTTGTAGTTCCAATGAATATGTATAGTAGAGTAAGGGGCCTATAGAAACCCAATTAAAGCCTAGATCTAACCAAATACAAACCAAAATAATATTGGGCCTTTGAAAACTTCTAGCACTAGCCTAAACATCAAGAAAAAATAAAAACAAACTAATAAGATAAAAGCTCGTGGAGGATATTATGACAAAGCTTCTCATGGAAATGCATTTTAGAAACAGCTAGAAGAAATTCTAGAAAAATTATATTCACCTGAAAGCTCCATGTTTCTTATTATTAAATTATCCTGACATGGCTAAGATAAATGAAGTAGCTCCACCAAGAATGGGGGTCGTTAAAGGGGGACAAGGGAAAGAATTATTTCCTCCTTCCAGAGTGACCAATAAAATAATTAAAAACCTCCATCAAAAGCATCTATCTCAAAAAGAGAGAGCCAAATAATCTCTAATAGAGGTTTAAAAAATGAGCTCCATCAGTTTAAACAATAGACAAAGCACCCAAAAATATTCTCTGTCATCCCCTCTAAACTTTTTTCACACCAAAGACAAAGCATTGACTAGGAGCTCATCCTTACACCATTCAATCTTGAGGCACAAAGAACAAAAGGGAGAGGAGTTTCTAAAAAAATCAGAAACTCCCCCAATAATCTTTCAAACTAAAAACTGACAAGAAATGATAGAAAAACTCCAAGAGGGAGCTGTAACTGCAAGATACATAGTAGATCCACCATCAATAAAATTCCTCAAACAACAACGCAACACTCTAGCAGCCAAAGCTTCAAACAGAGAGGAAGAGACCCAATGCACTAATTGACTATCACTATCATACAAAAAAATACCAGGAAAATGAACCAAGTTCCTCCTTAAACCATAAGGGATCAAAGATAATAATGGACCCAAGCAACAAACCTTTGAATCACCCTTCACATAGAGCTGATTACAAAAACTAGGTCATAAAGATACATTAGATGCCTACAACCAAATCTCAATATGCAGGTCCCCCACACACAAACCCAAAATAGGGGCTGTGAACCATCCTTCAAAAATGCTTTCATAACAACAATGAAAAAACACTGGCAATCTAAGAGTCCATCCACAATGGTATCCTTAGAGAGAAACATAAAATGGAAGGTATCTGACTCCTCAACAATATTTTCCTAAAGGCGATGAATATGGCCAATAGACCCACTCCAGAAGAAATGGGTTCCCCAAATGTTTGGCCATCTAGGAACAAATTTTTATATAAGCATAAACCTGAGACAATAAAACATAAGGCCACACAAAACCCTTGTTCCACTATCATCCGTGTTCATCTGGATCGTATCCGTAGTCCAGTACAAACCTTTATAAATAGAAATATTTTCAAATACAGTGCGCAAAGGGGAGAGTGGAAATGAGTGGGGTCATCCCATTGATCTCCACCACACCAAGAGGAGGCAAATTGACTCCTCTCTCACCCAAAAAGTGCTTTGCAAAAATGCCTTACCCACAGGAACACAACACTCCCAACCACCACCAAAAGACATCTAGAAGGCCAAAAAGAGGAATCCCAAAAGAAAAGAGACATGCACTATAGGGACATAAAATATACCAAAAAGAAGCCTCTTGTTAATTATGGCACACACCCCACATTGAAAATTAACCATCCCCAATACAGGTTGAAGATAACCCAACAATCGTTGAAGGATCAAAAAATCCAGCACATAGAAATCTCTCACTGCTAGCTGATATGGCCCAACAAGTGACCCCAACAAACAACCAACCTCCAACCAAGACATCCTTTCTACAAATGCTTGGAAACGAGCACTAGAACAAAGAAAATGTAGGTGAACCACCAAAAAAGTGTACTTCCACCCTTGTGACCCCATCAACAAGCCTCCTTCGACCAAAAACAAAATAGACAATCCACGATCACCATCTTCATTTCTATCATCTTCTGCAACAACATTTATTCCTACTCTACACGAATCCCTGCAAAAACCCTAACATTTAAACTAGGTCTCTTGTCATTGCAACCCATATTTCTAGGTAAATAAAAGGAAAATATCAACATTTTATTTTAACTTGAATGAATAAATAAGTGTAAATAAGAAGATTCCCAGCCTATGAAGACACTTAAAAATAAAGATATTATAGTTGATTAATTAAAAATAACATAAATATCAAAAGAAATAAATATTGATAGTAAATTGGTCTATAGGATCAAGATTAAATGCCTGATTCATATATAGGAAAAGAAAGTTGAAGGAAGTCGTTAGAAAAGGGACATTCTTTGAAAAGGAAGAAATAACTTTACTCCTAGATTTGTTTTGTTTTTAAATATGAATATAATTAGGCATGTTTGTATAATATTTATTAAATTTTTAAATAATATTGATGCAAGATTGTTCGTTTCGTGGTTGGGTGTCAAGTGGGAGCTTCTAAATGTGAAACCCAATAGTCAAGCTTTCCCTCCAAACCACTTGATTGTTCGTGTTTCAAATAATGTTTTCTTATAAAACAATATTATTTTTGCATTGTATATATTCAAAAAATAGTTGATAGTAATACAATTTCCCTTCTTGAGAGCAGACCTAGCCATTTATGAGGAACCACTGTAAAATTGGTGTTTTGTGTTTGTGTTTGAATCTCTAAGTTTGTTTCAAATTGATTTTTAGTTTTAATACTATAGGTATTTCAAAAATTAGTGGGCTAAAAAGTACTACTACGATCAAAAACCTCACTATTAACCAATGCAATCCCATTGATTAAGCCAACACTTGTCAGAGTTGCAGAAAACATGTAACTTCTTAACGCCACCCTACTAATGTGTAATACCAAAAAAAATTGTTCCTTGTATCAGGTTAATAGTTGGATAACAATTTTTTTATTCACATAGCTTAGTTTCAGAAAGGAGGATAGTTTAGCCATTTATTTAATACATCTTTTGGATCATGTATAATTTTTTTTGCATAATACCTCTTAGTTGATAGTTTCTAGAACTTAACAAATCCATAATAAGTCTAATAATATTTCCAAGATGATCAGATTATGTAAAATTGGGGCTTGATGGCCTTTTAGTTCCTTCCATGGTAGAGAACTATTGCAAAGGGTTAAACAATAACTGGTGATTAATGTTTTTAGTTCAATTAGAGGTAATTGGTGATTAATATTTTTAAGTTCAACCAATTAAATTGCAAGATTTTTTTCCAATAAATTCAATTTTTCTTATGTGCACCTCAAAAGTTGCATGTTTTTTTTAACTATACTTTGGATATACGTTATTTTTTATACCTTGTTTTTTATGCTTTTGATTGATATTGTATATGGATAGAGAGTCCTCCCCATTTACCAATGTAGGAGAACACACAACTCCATCGGCAGGGCGGGAAAAATGGAGTCTTGTGATTCTAATGATGACCTAGTTTTTATTGCCTGATTTCTATATTACAATCACCTCAGCAGGCTGCACATAAACAGTCAAATGAGATGACGTTTAGAGTTTTTGTTTTGACATGTAGGTGCCACATGTGTGGCATTGACGCTCTATAGCGCATATATTTTTATAATAGGAGCCTTTGTAAAATAGGCCTTCAGGATGCTTAAGCTTGCAAAAATTCAAGCCTTAAACACTTTTAGGGATCATTAGAGAGTGTAGGTGCATGGACAGTTAGCGTCTAGGAAGTCATTTTTTTTTCATGCTGTTGAGAGGTGGATGATGTTGTCAGCACCTGCAAAAAAATTACATCTATTTATACATAGCATGTTTCTTCATCTACCTCAGGAGCAACATCTTAAATCAAACTAGGGCTTTCAATATGGAATTTTATGATAGGTTCTGGAATGCTTTAAAGTGTGAACTTGTGTATGCAATTCTTAAAACTCTAGAGGAGAAGGCACTCATTATATCACTTGAACACATATATAACGAGGCCAAGGATGATGATATAAATGAAGAGGAACACATATATCAGTATTTTTGTGAGTTTTCTAAGCATGAGCATATTAGAGACATGGGAAGAGGAATCACAGTAGGATCCAAAAAAATTGTAGTAGAGTGTGGCTGGAGGAGGACATATGTATGCTAATGGCTTCTAGTACACTCCAGGTACTGTTCATTCTCTATTTCAAACTTTATATTAAAGATTTTCTTGCGAGTTTTGTATTTAATTGTTGAACCTAAAAGCCAAAGTTAGAACTGGATAGGTAAGATGAAATAATATCCACCTTTCCATCAATCTCTTAAAAGGGTTTTACTATTGTGTTGGTCTTTATTTTACTTAAATAGGACAACAAGTTTTGGGATCTAGTATGGAAAGGAAAAGAAATTTTAAGAAGAAATTTTTAATTTTTTTCTTCTTCTCTCTTACTGCTTGCTTAGTTTTATAGAGTTCTAATGTCCCATATAAGTCCATGTTCTTTTTAATGCTCCAGCTAGAGACTATGAAGATCTAACTAATTTTCAATATTAACTCCACTTGATAAAAATGTTACTAAGTGATGACTTGTGTTTCATCTTAAATAGAAAAACTAAAATGTAGAGGTCATCATGTGGAGAAGGCGCATGGAGCTTCAACATATAGATGCTACAATGCAAAAATTATATTTCTTGTTGTGGTTGAAATTGCAAGTCTGGGATAAAAAGATTACCTATAAACCTAAAATATATGGCCTTATCGAACTGTCAATTGAAGGGCTACAATCCCGAGGTCAGTTACTCAGATTTTAGTTAAAAAGACACAAAAAAGTAGTATGCAATTCATTATTTAGTTCACTGGGATAATATTTTTTAAACCTGATCTCACAACACTTTTTGTTCCGGTAGACGGCATGAGTGGAGAGTGGTAGAGAATCGTCTGTGCTATGTTCTCATTTGCCTAAATCCATAGGTCAACTCCAGTATCTGCGATACCTTGACATGAGCAGTACGAAATAGAGTTGTCTCCCAATAGAAGTCTGTGATCTTCAATGCTTGGAAGAGTTATATTTAAGTAGATGTGATTGAAATCCTTGCCTAAATATTTTGGAAATCTTATCAAGCTAAAGAGGTTTGACGTTAGAAAAAATTTCTTGTCTAGATTCCCACAATGCTTTCAACATCTTGAATCTTTACAGAATCTAAAAATGGCCTGGAGTGAAAAAGTTGTAAAATTCCCTACTCTTCCAAAAAGCCTTATTATACTCAATGTCACAAGATGCTCAAAATTGCGAGTAATATTTCACTGTAAAAAGCTTACTCAACTTCCACCATTGGTTCAGTGACACATCTATAAGATATCTTAATCTAGATGGATGTAAGAAACTTTTTAAATTGGACCCTCTTCCAAACAGGTTGCTTCTTTATGCATTTCAGGCTGCTCACAATTTCATAAATTATCCTTCGTAGAAGAAGTCAGCGAAACGGATGCCTATTTCAGTTTTTCTTTCTCTTATGCATAGTTATGATCAAACACAAAGGCTATGCCTAATAGGAAGTTCCAAAATTTGTCTATATATATGTACTGTTTGTTGAAGGTTTGTTTCCTACAGTCGTCTTCCCTTCCGTATTTTAGTGTTGGTGGCTTTAAATTTGCTTTCTTCTATTTCACATTTGAACACAAATTGTACATACTTCCTTGCAAATGATTTAATTTTATTATTTTTGGGTAGACGCATACCCATTTGAAGATGCAAAATTTGTAGGGAAATTAATTCCCTAACATAGCCTAAACTTTTTATTTGCATAAACTCTTCTATTTTTCTCAAAATTATGTCACATTGTTCGCTGATTTGATTGTGCTACAGGGAGATGAAGGTCGTCTGACCAATATCCAATCCAAGGAAAATCTTATTAACAAAAACGAAAAAAGTAAAAAATTTAAAAAAAAGCTAGGATCTTCCCTTAATTACGTCTTTTGTTTTGGCAAGTGAGGAAAGAGAAATTAGGTCTACAACAACTGGTTTCTCCCATTAAAAATGGTAATTTTCTCTTCAAACGTGTAGAATTACATTTTAAAATTAAAAAGATATTCAATGTAGTGTAACCGGCTAGAAGGAAAGAATCTCAAGATTGCTTTAAATATGCTTTCAAACTATAAAAAAATTCTTATTATTAAAATTCTGAACCCTCTAGTTTTTAAATTAACACAGCCACAACTCTAAAAGGAATCATAATAGAGTGGTTATCCTGATTGTTTTCTGGTTATTAATTGAACTAATTGAACAATTTAATTTTGCAGGATCTACCACAATAGAAAGAAAAGTAATGGCAATGCAATCATTTTATTTGCCCATAAAGTCTAAGCCTCTAAATATTCAATTATACAAGTGAACGTCATCCTGAAATATAATTGCAATTATTTATTCCTTTTAAATTAGATTATTGATATTTGCATTTATAAAACATTGATTCTTGGGATTCTAACTTTAAATGTGACTGATTTCTTTTTTGACATTTATTGAATAGAGATCTTAAATGTGCGAATATATTGGAGCAACCTAAAGAGCCAGTCAAATTTGTTGACTTTGGTGTTGCCAAAAGCCCCACAATTTAATGTATGTGATTTTGCACTTGTTCATTCTACTATTTTTTCTGTTTCTTTGAGGCAAATATCCGTCAACAAATAAAGATTCTACCTGAAAATATTGATTGACACAAAGCCAATATATGTTGTATTTTAGTTGTTGATACAAGCGGTGAAATCTGAATTGAAATGAACTAAGCCAATTGATTGTGCTGAACAAGGGACTAATGACACAAAAATGTTGGCATATCAGTTAGAAAAATTGAAACTAGTATTTAACATTATTAAGCTTTTGAAATGAGAAAGAAAATATTATTGGCTTTCCAACATAAGGTTAGTATTGCATCTAGATAGATAATCACATGCTAAAATAGAGAAACTTTTGATCATTGTATTATTCTACATTCCAAAATGTTAAAATTGAATAGAAAAGAAACTATAGATTGGCATGCTTCAATAGGTAGACAAGTTTATAGTATGACTAGATAGTAAGATTATTCACACGAAAATAATGTTGAGGTGCTTCAAACACTGTCACAAATGTTAGATAACATTCTTTTTTTTGAGGGATGTGGACTGGTTAATCCATGTTTAAATACTATCTAATGTTGTGCATCTTTTTACTTTATGGTTTAGCATTCTTAACTTGTTCTTGTGCCTTATTGAATAAGAGTGTACATCATATCCTTTTAGTCTAGTTATTATGAAGATAATCAAATTAAGTTGGGTTATATGTAATCACCAATACTATGAGTTAGAAGCCACTTATGAAATATTTTATTTATTGTATATCTCTACTAAATATGTCATAGAGTTTTTCTTTTCAGGCATTCGACTAGTAGCTAAGATATCTAAAGATGCTTCCACATTTAATTGGTGTTTTGAATAGGCCACTGAGTTTTGATTTTCAAGGCATTCAACTAGTAGCTAAGATATCTAAAGTCCCTCCCACATTTTATTGGTGTTTCGAATAGGCCATTAATTTAAGAAAGGTGCATGTTGATGTAAATTACTTAGTTTCAATGATGACTCATTTTAAATTTCATTTGGCTTATTATTTCTTCTGTCTAACATAACCATTTCTAGGCCTATCTTCCAAAACTAAATTGTTATTACTTGGCAAGAAGTATGTTTCACTGCAACCCTTCTTTTTTGTACTTACAATGGCTTATTATCAATTTGGAGTAATATTGTTTCATATTGTCTCAAATGAGTTAATTTATCATTTGGAGTAATATTTATCCATATTGTCTCAAATGATTTATTTTATATTCTGAAAATCTTGATGGTATTGAACATGTTTATTGCAACAACTTATAATCAATTTGGAGTAATCTTTGTCCACATTGTCTCAGATGAGTCATTTTTTTTGTTGAAAATCTCTCTTGGATGGTGTTGAAGATGTTTACACATTTTTTCACAAGATATTTCTAAATAAATTTTAAATTATAATTTTGGCAAATATTTATCACCAGTTTAAACTATGTAAAACAAAATAACAATAAAAATTTAGACTTTGCCAAATTGATCATAAAATGTTTTGTTAAAAAATATTAAACAGTTCAAATGTTTACAAAATAATAATAAAATCTTTTTCTATAGATAGTTGAAGAGGCATGTAATGTGATTACTATATTCTCTATTTAAGAGTTGCAACCATTAAACACAATAATAATTCTAGTGCACATGTTTTGTTGCATTGTTTATTGCAATAGCAATATAGATCTTTCAATTCAGTCATTCTTATGTCCATTAGTCTCATTTTCCAAGGTAAATGTATTTATAATAATTTAAAAAAATAAAAAATTATTTAAGTTTGTTACCCTTATACTAACTAAAATTTAGAAGCTCAACATCATGTAATGAATTGTTTTTGAAACCCTTATATATCTATGAAACTATGCATATTCATCTATTAATCTCAGCCATGTGGTATTGATGAAACACAAGAAATAGATTCAATATTTAATTCAAATATAGTTCTTCTTGATTAACTTTTATGGCATTAATGTGACTATGTTTTAATTAATTTAATTTTTAAAATAGAATTTGAGTAGTATTTTTTAAATAGATAAATAATAATAAAAGTATTAAATATATAAATTAAGATAATAATATTTAATAAATAATTAAGTATACCTTGTTTATTAGAAATAGTAATAATACACGGTAGATACTTGATTTCATTTAGAACAAGTGCCACGTAGTGGTGAACTATTTGTCTAATAATTAACTATAGTTACAATATTAAATATAATGAAATGGAGTGATGTATAAATTGGGCGAGAGGTGGACGTTTAATTTTTTTTTCCCCAACGGCTACTCGAGGCCGAATGAGCAATTGTAGAAGCAAAGTTAGTTCATAAATCACATGGGCTTGGAACATTCTATAAATCTGTGGAGAAAACATTCAAGAAATGATAATGCAAATCAAGATTGAGAATAGCCAAAGAAGAAAAACTTTCAAAACCCTCTGGGAGGGCCGAAATACCCACATTCAAATGGACAGTCTAATAATAGATTTCAAAATAGAGAAAATCAGAGGCTGATTGAAAGGTTTTTTGATTTTGGATGATAGAAAGGAAGTTTTGGAAACTGAAAGATGTGGAAAAGGCAAAGGAGACACCCTCGCAGGTATTTCCTAGGGTTGAAATCGAAAATCATTCTACTATTTCTATTGATAATTTAGTGTGGTGTGAATCTACTATTTTTTTAGAGAGTCATGCTTTATTTTTGAATTGGGCCGAGAAATGCCCTTCTCTTAGAAAAATTAGAAATTGGTGTTGAAAATCTTGGGGGCATGCCTATACATTGAAAATAATGGCTAATGGATTTTATTTGGTCATGGCTCCATCTCCCAAAGATAAAGAATGGGTGTTGAGAAACAAACATTATTTGATCGATGGTAAAGGTCTATATATCATCTAGAATGGTCTCATAACTTTGACCTAGAAAAGGAAAAGATCAAAGAACTCCCTATTCGGGTGAAGTTACCCAATTTAGCACATGAATACTAGGGTTTTGGAACTCTATGTATTTTAGGAAATCACCTAGGCAGCTTCCTCAGGCCTGAAGAATTTTTACTGTAGAGCAATTTGTCAAACTACCCTAAAATTCTGATCATGTGGCAAGAGGTGCACCCTTTGCCTGATACTTTGTTAATCACAAATAAAAATGTAGTTTTGAAACCACAACTGGTAGTTGAGAATGAGGGTGAGCCTCAGGAGGACAACATAGTTGAGAAAAGAGCTTTTGTCGATACTAACTCCAATAGCAAGGGTAAATCTAGTGATGAAAATCTTCAACAATAAAATTATCAAAATCATTGAACATTGTCTCTAGAATCAACAATCAGAAACATAAATTCAAATGATAATCACAGAGAAATTGGATGAGAGGTTGGAAGCTACAAAAACCAAAAGGAAATCACAGGGAAGCTCCGAAGCGACCATTGACTAGATTTTGGAAAATTAATGGAGAATTTACTTCTGAGAGAGAGAGAGAGAGAGAGAGAGAGAGAGAGAGAGAGAGAGAGAGAGAGAGAGAGAGAGAGAGAGAGAGAGAGAGAGAGAGAGAGAGAGAGAGAGTTTACTTCAAAACCTGATCAGGTTTTGAATAAGTTCAAATTGTGCATTTTATTCTCCAGAACCCGATAAGGTTATGTTCCACTACAGATGAGCCCAATCCTGATCCTATTTTTAATACAAGAGTCAGAGGGCAAAAAAGTGAGACCATGACTGGATCTCCACCAATAGTCAGACTTAATATAGACAACATGGAGCCTTATAGTTGCTTTTTTAATGGGGGAGATAGGGAAGAATACCTACCTATGGATTCTTATCAAATATAAAGGAAAATATGGGAAGCCCCCCTGTGAATACCCAAACCCTCACTATGAACAGCATAGATCTTGCTAAGGAAGGTAGGGGCAGAGAATTTGTTGTATTGTTCTCAAATGAACATAATTTACCTGAACATCATTGCAGTCCAAGCTCTATCCATGATATTCTCTCTCAGAGCTTGCATATTGAGGATTCAGCTATGGCAAAAACCACAAAGGCGTCTAATTTTGTAGAGGAAGATGGTTTTAAAGACTTTTAAATCTACCCCATTAGAAATATGGAAATGACCTTTGTAAATGTGAAAGACAGCAGTGGCAAAATGAGTGATTCTGACTTAGATCACCTTTCACAGATGGATGAGGAAGTGGATAATGAATTTTCTCTTACAAATACATACAATATGAGGGAAGTTCAAAAAATTGAACAAAAACCTTGGGTATGTGCACCAAGTTTTGAACCAAAAAAGGGGGTAATAAGTGGAAACATTTTTTCTGAAATCGTGTAAACCAGAACTTGGAATAGACATTTGAGGGTCATGCACTCAAAATATGAAGATGAGTAAAAAATAAAAATTGTAGTACTCTGGATCTAGTTTCTAAAATACTAATATTTTTTAAAAACTGATTAGATTAAGAGGTTCAAACCCCACGCGCACAAAAACCTATTCCTATTTTTTTTAGAAAAACATAACATAGCTATTTCCACATGTTGTACAAAAGATATAGTTATATTCAATATTTTTCAAATCTCTTTGGTAGGATGATAGGTAAGAGTGAGATCTAGACGTGTATTTTTTTAAATTTTCTAATGAGTATATTTTTCTATGATTTTTTGAAGTGACCGCATCTTGAAAATTTGGTACATGTTCATGTGCTGGGCATAACTTGCCTCATAATAATCGAAAATGATTTTTTTTTAAAGTGTATAGAATCAAGTGTAGAAAACTAATATGTAATTTATTTGTAATTTTGTTAAGTATATCAAAAGTTATTAAAAAAATTGTAAACATATATCTGTGAGGACTATCCAGAAACTGGTAAAGAAAATTAAAGTTTACTATGCTAATGTTGTCCAAAAATAGAAAACTTTATATGGTTACAAAGATAAGAATACGTATGAGATTATGTTGAAAATTATAGAGCTACGCACTTTACAAATTTCAAACTTGATGAAGATAAAGTTGAGAATTCATCTTACAAGCTGAAAAAATGTCTAAAAGAACAAAAATGGAGGGAAAATTAGCCTCCAAGCCTTTGAGTCATTTTCCAAGCCTCTTCCCAAGCCATAACCTGATCGTGTTTCTAAATTTCAAATAACCCGATCGGGTTCTAAAAATAAAAAGTACTTTTTCAACTCCTACATAACTTTATCAGGTTCTGAAGAATATAATGCACAATTTTAACTTATTCAAAACCCGATCAGGTTTTGAAGAAGTAAACTCTCTCTCTCTCTCTCTCTCTCTCTCTCTCAATCCTCCTTTGTTTTTAGTTTTTTAGAACCCGATTGGGTTCTTTGGAATTAGGAATGTTGAGTCTTTATGCTCTCATAACCTGACCAGGTTCTAAGGAAAGAGGAATGTTGAATCATTAGTTCCTCATAAACCGATCGAGTTCTATTGAATTAGGAACATTGCAAGTTTTTTTTCTTCAACGGTCTAAAATCAGTCATTGCAAGTTGTTTTGAGGTCCCACGGGAGCTTTTTTGTTGTTTTACGCTAGCAACACACATGTTTGCACTTTTTGTGCATGTTTTTTCTTTGAAATGATTGAATTGTGTTGTTTATTGGTATTTTTTATGTTATTTTATTATTGTAAGTTCACATTTCAATAACATGATTGATTTGTTCTTATTTTTTGGATTTGATGTTCACATGTTATTCTATGTTCATGATATTATTCATAGGGTCCATTCAATGCGAATAATGGGAAAGAACAAAAGAGGAACAATTGAATGAGAAAAAAAAAAGGAAAGATAAAGGGAGCGCATGAGGAGAATACGACAAGGTACATCATTAAATTCATTTAATGTAAGTGATAAAAATAAAAATGTTAATGTTAATGTGATAAATACACCTAATTCAGAAAATGAAAATGTTCAACATACACCAATTGAAATGATGGGGATAAATGCACTTAACTCATCTAATTCACCATTTCAATTTGATGTCATTAATGAACAAAATGCACATAATGAAAATGAAAATGTTCAACATACACCAATTGAAATGATGGGGATAAATGCACCTAATTCATCTAATGAAAATATAGAGCATGCAACTATGTTAACACCTCCTAGAATAATTCATAGAAAACCAAAAAATTTAATTGACATTGATGATAATATTTTGAGGCCAATGCATGACAAAATGACGAAAATATATTTTAGAAGAATTGTTAAAAAGATTTGGAATAACTATTTTGAAAAATTAAATCAAAGTGGAAGATGTCAATTAGTTGTTGAAATTATTAAGAATCTAAAATTTAGATAGACAATGAGAATTGTGGGGTTGAGAACATCTGAAAATAGTACTAAGATAACCATTGTGAGAAATCTATTCGATGCATACCAAGCCATTGGTTCAAAATCACGCAGTAAAGATGCTAATGTTACTCGACGTGTCCTCACATCAACTATAATGGGAAAGGAAATGAAAAAATCTTGTACAGTAAGAAAAACAAGAAAGTCATTAAGTATAGGTAGATCAACATTACAGAGAGCCTTATACAGGTGATACAAAATTGAGGATCCAAACACTAATTCTCTTTGTTCATTCTCGGGTATACTTCCACGCAAGGATAAGGTTGTTGTTGATGCATTAAGAACATTAATTGAAAAGTTTTGGCATGACAACACAAGGGTTTCACCTAATGGAAGAGATGTTGTTAGGAGGAGAATCAGATCTACAAATTGTATGCCACATCCAAAACACTTTTTGGATATGACACAAACACAATTTTTTGAAAGATTACTCCAAAGATTTCCTCAAATTAAAATTAGTCAAAGATTTTTTGAAATGGAAAAACCCTTTTACAACAAGATTAATCATGCGTGCACCACATATTGTTCCGGGGTACATATTGAATTTTCCATGCATTATGATAAATATCGTCATGTTTGTTGTACTTTGAAAACTAACACTATTTTGCAGGAATGTGGTCTTTAAGAACCTCCTACGTCATCAAGATATTTTATGTCAAGTGTATTATGCAATCAAGGTGATGGTTGCATTTTTTACAAGATGATGTGTTTGAATGGATCTTGTAGTGCATGTGGTGGTATGAGAAATTTGCAGATATGTCACCATCTATAGAGCACAAATGAGATTGGAAAGACACTAGTTTCTTTTGTAAAATACAATACAGTAACTTATGGTCTAAAATATGGAAAATAACTTAAGAGGTGTGGGTTAGTGAAAAATGATATATGCGTAGCTGATTTTATGAAGATTTTTCAAGAGAGTCTAGTTTATGAGTACATACGTCATTCACATAGAGCTAGGTGGTTGGATGAGAAATTAAAGATATGTAAGGAAACTTTTCCCCGTGGTAATATTGTCTCCATTGTTGATTTTTTTGAGAATTATACACTTAAACCTCAGAATGAAGTGCAAGAAGTGTATTACCACTCTATACAAGTGACGATATTTGTACATATAGCATTATTGCATGCACATGACAGCACATACACAGATAGAAAGGTTTCAAGAGAGTATCACTTCTACATCAATGACAATCATACATATTCATCAGAGTTTGTGCAAGGTTGCTTCAAAGTTTTCTATGAGAATTTAAGGGAAAGAGCTATTGCATACAACCAAAACATAATATGGTCAAACAATTGCACCTCACAATTCAAGAATGCAAGGATGTTTTATTGGTTGAGTAGGATGCATGTGACAAGTGGAGTTCAACATTTTTTCAATTTCACCAAGGTGAGGCATGGAAAAGGCAAGCGCAATGGTGTGGGTGCATGTGTAAAAAGAGCTCTTTCTAGAGAGGAATTGAAGTACGAAGGTGGTATAGAGTTAATAAATGTAGAAACAATTGTGTGATGGTGCAACTCTGTGATGGGAACAAGTAATGAAGGTAAGTCTATAGTTAATAGATATTTTTGGTTGATAGGTGAGTCTAACATTGAAAACTATCTAGATTGTTGTACACTTCCAGGATCAAGTGACATGCACTCATTTAGAATTTTAAATGCAACATCACTAGGTATTTATACTAGATTAATGGTATGTTTTAATTGTCTTGTATGAATTTTGCGTGGGAGAAATGAAAATCAAAAGAGTGGGTTGAAGAATGGTCTTATACACCTTTGCAACTGCCTGATACATATCAACTTCCTAGAGCACTACAATTGAGCCAGTTTGAAGCATCAACAGATTTCGATCACATATATGACCTAGCTGAAATAGGTAATTTCTTAATTTATTACTCATTTTTAGATGAAATCTAATAAACCTACTTGAAATTATTTTATTAGGTGGTTAAGTGTTTAGGGTGTTAACTTATCTCTCTATAAATTACAGGTCATGTATATGCAGTTTTTGCACATGAGAACAATGAGGAAGGTTTTATGCCCTGCATACCTATCCCTACATTTTGTGTGCAAAATGTCGGGTCCCCTTTGTTTTTTTCCTTTTTGGGTTTTCCCCTTGCTTTCCTTTTTGTTTTTGGCTTGGTTCCCTATTTCTCATGGACTCTTTTGGTCCCGTCTAGTCTTTGCCTCTCTTTTTGTGTTCGTTGTTTCTTCTGGTATCTATGTCTCGGAGTGTTGTTCCCAAGTGGGTAATTTTAGATCTTTTGTGCCCGACGATCATTCTCTTTTCCTTCGGGAGGGGGATGATCATTAGGTGTTTGTGGGTCCAGATCCCGACTACCAATGTGTTTCTCGAAGGTAGTTTCGGTAATTAATGTTCTTTCCTAGGCATTATTTAAGGCCTTTTACCTTGTCATTTTTACTCAAACTGCAAACAAGTTACCTTCTAGTGAATTTTCTAGAGAGCGAAGTGATTTGTTTTCTGAGCAGAAACACTTGAGCTAGAAGGTGCAGAGGTGTGTTCGTCGAGTCTAGTGGAGTGTTTAGGTGATAGAGTGAAGTAGTTGCAGTCTACCCATTCAACATTTTGAGGTTCAGGTAAGCCCTTGGGATTTCTCTTTTCTCTTTTTTTCTGTTTCATTTTTTTTCTTCTATGTTTCTTTTTCTATGCGTGTTTTCCACTTTTTTTGTTGGTTGGTTTGTGTTTTCCGAGTCTGTTCATGGTCCTTGTCTGTCCATTTTTATGTCGCTTCAAGGTTGCATCTTCCATTCGGTATGACACTATCCTAAAGTTTGGAACATATTCTCCCATTCGTATCCATTCAGCTCGGAAGGGAAGACATTCGCCCTCCTGGGCTGTAGTTTTTTTTGTAAATATTGCCCACATCCTGCTGGGAAGTCTGTAAATGCGTGGAGTATTTGGTTGTATATTTTGTATATTATATGTATGTTGTTAGTAGCTTGTAAATTCTTTGTATGGTAGAGTCTGTAGTTTTGTTTTCTATAAATTTGGGTTTCTGAGAGCTAATGGTTTAAATGAGTGAGATCTAGTAGCTCATTGTAGGTATAGCTTTGTCTGTAAATTTTGCAAGTCTGCAGCCCTCTTTCTCCACTCAGAGACATGATGTTTCTAAGAGTCTTTGTCTAGCTGGGTGTCTTGAGGAGTCATCCCTGAGGATCCATTGTCATCCCAATTTTTTACGAGGTCTCAGACCACGTCTACCTAATAACCAAGTTCACCACCCTGGTTGGTGCTACCCTGGACGAGGAGGAGGTAGGTATGCCAATTGTAGAGGCCAGCTCACTTGTAGGTCAATAATATTTTCTCTCTCCTCCATCCTTTCTACCTTAATGGAAAAATTTGTACCCATGAACAAAGATTTAAAATCCATCCCAAATGGTATTCATGTCACTCGCGCTAGAACAACTGTCTATTTATGTCATTACTCAGCCAAGTAGGCATGTGCGTGTTAAAGTATGGCAGTAGACCCACCTATCTTATCACTAAAAAATTGTTGTCTTTTCAAGTTAATGTCAAGCATGTTAATAAACCCGGCCCTTTTCCACCTCATGCAACCCCTTTTGGAGTTATCATTTTGGATCCTTGGTAAGCAAGAAATATTTCATGTGTTAAAATTATATTAAATCTCATACATATGATCTCATCTACGATGCCCTAACTATTCCTTGTTTCAGGTGAAAGGGAAAAGTCATTCTCAAGGCCTCTGGAATCCAGAATCTCTCAATGTTTATGTACTAACAGTTATCTGGCTTACAGGTGCAGATTAAAGTAAGCAAGAAATGGCTTCAGGGTCTTGACCTCCCGGGGGTCTGGAACTCGTAAGTGCCTTTGTATACACCAAAAAGAAGAAAAAGATAGAGTGGACATTAGCAAAGCTCCTGCTAACCTAGAAATATAATAATAAGAGGACAATTCATGGGTCCCAAATTGAGTCTGCACTTAAAGAGATCACCAACACAGATGTCAGCACCTGGGTTGGATTACAAGGCCTTATTCAAATGATCCATTAGCTTTGACGCTCCAGTGAATCCATCTCAGTTAACTTAGCGACATCGGGAATCATCCAAGAAGTTGGTTTTACATGCTCAGTACAATCACCAGAGCTAATTTTACTCCTGGCTAGGGGTTATCGCCAAGGCAGTATGGCTGCTATGTTGGTTTCCCCTACTTCCCTCAGATTCGTGATGTCCATCATCACATTGGACCATAACGCCACTGCCAGAGGGTGGCGTATTATGAAATTTATGGGATTTATTTCTCTCACCAAGGCCAAAGCCCTCCAGCAGTATGAGGACGCATCAGCCATGGCCCAATGCCACCTTAATACATATTGGATGAAAAGATCACGCTGAGACTACAAGAAGATGCAGATAGAAATTCCTCACTCTGACTTCAAGGAGCCCATCTAGGTAGGAATAATCTTCTTATGCAGGATCTTCTTGGAGCCACATGCCCGATAATTCTCCCACTGGATGTATTTTTTCTTATATTGTATGACCACCAGCAAGGTGCACTTCAACTGGACTAACATCATTGTCAAACATCTAGACATCCAGATGAGGGAGGGTCAACATAGAGCGGAAGTTATAAATAACTTCATACATCCTTTGGGCACTTTCCCGATAGTTCCAGGGGAACTGAGGTTTAACAATGGTTGGTATTCTTGAGGAAGGACCTGGTCAGGTCTCTCAATGGGACCACTTCCCCTATATTCACTGGGACTAGAGTTTCCCACATTTTTGTAGAGTCAAAAATGCCTTTATCTTTCACAGGATCAAGGCGATCACTGGTGATCAAGGATAAAAATTATCCCCATAGGCCATGGGCCTAGTTGGTGTGTGGAGGTGATACTTCATCCAATTTTCCCAGCACACTTACATTCGGGTGTCTGACTTCTCTGGAGAACCTTTCCTGTTACCCAAGCATTGTGGGGACATGGTAATTTTGTTAGACTTCTGTAGGAAGATTTAGGAGGCTCATGCCTTGGCTTCCCTCAAGAAAGTTACCACCCCAACATTCCCTTTAATCTACGAGGAATACTCTTTCTCCCTAGCCACGGCCTGGGGAGCAAAAAATGAGCTAAGTAGTTTTAACTTAGCAAAATATTATTTTAGCTAGAAGGATTATGATCCCCTTGGGAAAATGAAAAGGTTGATGATAAAGGGGGTAAACCCCCATGTTTGACACATATAATATTTTTGGGCCAACTGCCAGGATGATTACGATATCTAGAGGCGAAACTACACTAGAGTAACAAAAGGGATGATGGAACAACTCAAGCTCCGGACATTCTCACAGATTTTTTCAGACACCAGGCCCCTAGAGGACCCCGAGTATAAAGATGCAAGTATAGATAAGATGGACCTCGCTCCGGTGGATTGGGATACATAAAAAATTTTGGATATCAAGGCCATCTCGAGAGAAGCAATTAAGCGTAGCCACTAATATTTTGAGAAGCTCTGCCCAAATAGTGTCTAGTTGGACAAGAATTGTTTGGGAGCCTTAGGTTCCCAGGCCCCAAATAAATCCAAATCCCATGGAAAGAAGAAAGTTTGTATCCCACCTTAGATCCCAGACCCCACTTTGGCCCCCCTAATGGAGAAATTGGGTGAATAGTTAGAGAACTCCTAGAAATTGATAGACGCAACAAACTCTAGAGTGACTTTCAGTCTTGGAGCTACCTTGGTAGGCTCCTATCCCCCACAAGGAGGTTCTTCATCCCTCACTATTTTGTTGAGTGAAGAATGTCAATTGGAAAGCGTCGGTACAGAGGCAGTTGCAGAACCCAAAGTGCCACTCCTAAGGAGAAAGAATACAAAGTCAAGTCAGTCCCCTCAAAATAAGAATCTAGGCTAGGAGCCTGAAGATCTACCTGAGGTTGAGGTGCTTTCTTCCTCCTCCTTTGAGAAAGAGGATCATCTGACGAGTCCCCCAGAGATAGCACAGATAACCATCGACAACTTCTTCCTGATGGGTGATCTTGGAAAGCTACATGGTATGGTTGACTATACCATAGAAGAGATAAGAAAAATAGAAGTTGAAGCTCCCATAATTGAGTCAATAGGGCTAGAAGATGTGGTGGCACAAGAAGAAGGTGAGCCCCAACTTGAAGAATCTGAATGTGAAAAATAAATGCCACAAGAAAAAGAGAATAACCCATTCATGGAGAAAGTGTCGACTGAAGAGGGAACCAGACCTTTGGGAGAAACTTTAACCTCTAACACTGTGCTCATGAGCTTAACTAGTAATAAAAGTTTGCTGATACCACCAGATACAGGGGCCAACAAATTTGTGGCCATTCTTTAGCAAGTAGATCTCAATGAGCTGTCTCAACCTCCTCCACCACCCAACCCACCTGTGAATACTATTTCAAAGGGTGATGGGGAGGGAGATAGAGTAAACACAATAAAGGATCCCTTCAACACAATGTAAAATACATTCAGGCGGAGCTTGAATAGAACCCAGGAGACATTTCAATTTTGAGGATAATAGGTGGGCCAGCTATCCTGCCACAGTGGCTAGTGGAAGCCTAGAAAAGAAAATCCCCAACTACTATCATGGCTCCATTTTCACTTGCCAAGATGTTGGCCGAGAGCCAAATTCTTAAGAATCCAAAAAAGTCTCATACCCTTCACATCACTAGAAGGGCCCCAGATGGCAATATTGTGGTGACAGTCATCACCCCTCTAGTAGGAAAAGAGGATTCTAAGGTAGCTGCCAAAGAATATGTAATAAAAGAGGTGTCTCTGGGTAAAAGAACTTAGGAAGGGGAACTAGACCCCCTAAATGAATTGGGTCAGGCTATTTAGGCCCGGTATGAGAAACAATCTCATAAGATACAGGAGTTGAACTCAGCCAATGCCCATCTTTCAGGACTCCTGGCAGAATTAGTGTGCCCCCTTGCTTCCAAAACACCCAGACCCTTAGTTCTTGGGACACTGCTACCACAGAGTGATATTGATACAATAAAAATTATGAAGAAGAAGGCATTAGCGGTGGATGAGTGGATCACTCATCAGGTTAAGGTAATAAGAAATTTCTTGTCCGAGTCTCTCCTAGAATTTTTCTGGATAAGATAAATGAGTTAGTAAAGAAGATAGAGGCAACCATTCCCTAGTGGTAGGGAAAGGTATAGAAATATGAAGATTGGAAAGACACCTTTTTGGAGATTCTGAATCTTGGGGAAGACAGGTTAATGAACACATGCATTCTATGAGATGAATCATATGGTTTTGTCTAGACTCAATACTCCAGACTTGCAGTCAAAGTCAAAAATAGAAAGAAATTGGTATGAGTGTTGGAAGAACAACTATAGATGGTCTAGAATCCTCTGGACCAATATGCTTCCCTCATCTAAGAAATTACTTTGGTTGATCCTCTCAACCCCAGGACTTATACTCACGTCAATTCTGTAATTGGTAAATTTGATGAAGTGGTCGAGGCTCAATTCTATCCTGGGCGAAATTTTTGTGGCACCACCATGGTAGAACTCTCCCAAGTATTGGTTTTATCCCAGGATGCAGCCAAGATGGTTGCAGAGTTAAAAGATAAGACTGAAGATGGCAGCCTCCATTTTGAGGGATCTGTGAATCATCAGGATTTCTTGAAGGATATAGAGAAAGATGGAATCCTATAGATTCTGGAGGCGTACAAAAAAATTCAAAGGCCATTAAAATTTCTTGGAATCCATTGATCCTTTGGTAGAAGTTGCATATAGTCTCATTCTTTATTCTTTGAGCATAAGCTCTCAGACCCTGGACCCCAAGTTCCTAGTTTTGTATCCTTTATAGTGATAAGTGTTGACTGCTCTCTTGAGTCAACCAACCACTATCTCTAGTATGTTTCTAGTTTTGTAGCAGTCCCTCCTAGCATGACTAGTCACTATTGATCCATAGGATCACTACAGACATCTCCCAGATCGTGATGCACCATTCTAACATTTACTATCTAGCCTACCCCAGCTCGCCCAGTGTCCAAAGTACATAAGAACATTAAAGAGGGCATATGGTACAAGTCACTTTGAGAAGCTCCACCACTTCTGCAAGTACAGGGATGCTCTTTCCAATGACAGTTTTCCCAAGGCTTCCTTATTTCTTCTCCTCTTTTCTCAAATGATTGTATTATATTAGGAAATTTGGACAACGCAAGTAGTACCGGTGGTAAATATTGTAATATAATGTAAATAGATAGCATAGGGATAGTCCCTTAGATAGTTAGAATTTTTTATAAATTCAAAGTTTGACGCTATTCCAAGGGTTGAAAAATTGATGATTTAGCTGTCCACTAGTAATACAAGATTTCAGACTTTTAGCATTCTCGTCTTTTAGAAGTTCAGAGTAGATTAATTCTCCCTTGGAGCCACTAGTGTAACTACCAATGATGCTAGATTTGAAGTTAATGAAAGAATGAGGAACACCATTCATCTCTAAGCTCCATGTTGTTTCTGATCCTAGAGTTAGCGAAATGTTTCTCATATTGTATTCTTTCTTATGTCCTTTGTTCCAGTTATGTAATGATTTAATGAAATACTTTACTTTACTATTGATATGTGTGATTAAAGGTTATACATATACATATACATATACATATACATATATATATATACATATATATATATACATATATATATA
>MU227254.1:171423-181939 GCA_018584345.1 Thuja plicata | reverse complement strand
ATATATGTATATATATATATATATATGGGGAACTTTGTTGATGTTAAGGGAACAAATATCATGGATATAGTTAGAGATCTACACTAACCCTATCCTATCTTTTTTCTATTTTCTTTCTTGGATATAAATTATGCTTGCGGCAAACCCATTATCCCCGAAGTTTCAGGGGTCTACGAGTCAAAACCAAGTATCCCCTCAAAACAAGAAGTCACTTGTCCAACTAAGCTAAGCTCGCACCATCATGACCTGATAACCAGGTGCTTGGAGGCTAGGAGAGCTAGCTCTCTTGCACACCTCTTTAGGCAAAGTTTTCCAATACTCTAGTATTCAGTGACAATTCATCTCCCATTGGTGAGACTATCACAAAGTCTCGTCAATAGAAACTTGTGCTAGAAGGAGGAAATGAGCTTGTCCTCTAAAAAAATTGATACCACACCTCCCGAGGGTTCCCCAAGAAGTAGTTTTAGAAGCCAAGATTTCCATATATTAAGTTATTTTTCACCCATGCAATTTGAAAGAATATTGCATTCAACCCCTAACCCAGAAGAGTTTGTAGAACTCAAACCTCCCGACAGAGCAAAGAATACCTACCAGAAAAAGTAGCCTTTCCATCCCCCGCCTGGAGGGTTTGCAACCCCCCAGAATATTCAGGTTAACCAACCCATCTCAGTGACCAATCTCACTGTCAACCTTAACATTCCACTGTCTGCATACTTCAATAATACTGGGTCCCTCATGGGATAGCTCCCCAACACTGTCAATGATCTTCCTCTGCATTCGGAGAAGATCTATCCCAAGTATGAACGTTTAGGCCCTTGAACCACTGAAGAACATCTATAGGCCTATAAATATGCTATGAATTTACACCGCATCTAGCATGAATATGTGGTAAGGATAATTTTCCTGTTATCTCTTAGAGAGAGAAAGTTTAAATGGTACATGAACTTACCCGCCAACTCCATCAATAGTTGGAAAGACATGGAGGCTGCCTTTCTGATGACATTTTAGGTCCACATGGACCTGACTTGGTCTCACAGTCAGTTTATATCTATCTTAAAGGAGCCCAATGAACCCCTGGCAACCTTTAACCATCGGTTCCAAAGATTCTTGAAGCGGTGTACAGGACCCTTCGTCCCATCTACTGATGTGACTATCCAAACGTACCTTAACACCTTGGACCCACTTGTCGCTACCCTTCTTTGGAGAACTGTCACCGCCAATGATAGGGATACCTTGGATAAGGTTTACAACCTCACCCTCAAATTATCCTGGAAATTGAGCAAAGCTCCCGACAGTATTGGCCATGGCTTACCTTATAACACACTGCCTGGAGGAACAACCTACCCGAGAAGATATGACCCCAATCTGGAACTAGGTGCTCCCACAATGAATCTGGCACCCCAGTATGTCTATCCTACTCCTCATCAAAATACTCCAAGACTGGAGTACACTCTTTAAGCACAGAAGAAAACCACCATACACCCACTGCCTGGGGTACCTTTCTTCAATATGTCCACCTCTGGAGGCTTGCCTCCAGGGCCGACAAGTGCCTCTACACCTGCTCCACCACCCCAATCGATGCATTGTAACATCACTACCTAGATGTCTGTTGAGGTTGAATCACTCTGACAATTAGTTTCCTCTCTCACCACTGACATGGGACAACTTAAAAATGGGACCCCTTACGTCCCATGGAACCAACCCCTCCCAAGGGGGGAATATCTTTTTGGGACAACAGAGTTGCAATAACTCCAGACTGTGGAAACATTATAAAAATAGCACAAAAAAAAATGATTGACCCAACCAAAAATGGAAAAACACACCGAACAATGAGGGCTTTCCCCCTAGTCACCCCAACACCCAAGGCGGCTTGGGACCTAGCCATTTGGCGCAACTTGCTGAATTCCACTCCCTGATATATTGGTGTCAGATGCATGACACTAGTTCACATTCTGATGTAAAATGTGCCATGTTGGAGAAGATCATCTTCATATGCCAGTCTAATAGGAAATAAAAAATTGACTCTCCTCCTCCAGAATCCTCAACTAAGCCACACCTTTCTGCTTTTACCTATGATACCATCTTTTTTAGTGATGGTGAAGAAGACAGAGAAGAACCAAACTTACAGGGTTTCTTTGATGAATCGATCCTAGCATTCAAGGCTAACACCTTTACTAATCCTAGGACTCCCTACAACACCTGAAGTCAATCAAACAAGGGTCTTCTTACGACATTGATTCCACCAAGGATTGTGAATTTTCCACTGGACCCTTTTGCAGATGTTAATCCACCCCCTCCCAAAGGAACCACTCCTACAAATACATGTGACTCTATTGAAAAAGGTCCATGGGCCCCTAAAGAAAATTTCAACATCATGAAAGTGATGGAAAATACTACTACCACCATGACCTTGATGGAGGTCCTTCCTAGTTGTCCATGAGCAGAGAAAGTCTCTCCTATAGTACTTGGAGAACCCAGAATCATGTGACCACCCACCCAAATCAGTGACTTTTGACGATGCTAACGCGACCATATTTCAGTGGAGTACAGAAGACCCTCCCATTTTCTTGATCTTTAAATTCATGGTAAAAACTTACACAATTGCTTAGTGGATTTCTGAGCTTTGGGCAACATCATAGCCCTATCTATTTGTAAGAATCTCAAACTGACTCCCACACCATCCAAAGGAGTGGTTGTTGAGCTAGACAGGACCACTATTAAAATGATCAGAGAACTCAAAAATGTCCCATTCTAGCTAGTACAAGATCCCCGAATATCCAGTGTCATTGACATCCAAGTGGTCGACATCCCTATGACTTACGGGGTGCTTGTGAGTCAGAATTGGTCCCAATCCTTGAATGGATATATCTCAACCAATTTCTCCCACCTATGGCTTTCTTGGAGAGGAGAAGCTAATCAAATAAAGGTAGAGAGAGAACCTCAGATGAAACAGGCCCTCACTAATTATGGTCAGGTCAGTGAAATCACTTTTACGAAATTGGAACCTAGGTTATACAAGGCTAAAGAAATCCTGACCCTAGATTTTATCCCAGGTGGAATGATACAGGATGAAGATCCTGTCATCACCCAAAGGATCCTTGACCTTTTCATGAAGCTAAAAAAGGTTGTAAAATCCCAGGGTGACAAAGCAAATTTAACAACCCTATTGTCCAGCACTTGGTGTCGAGTTCATTGTCAAAACCATTCAGAGCTGGAATGTGCATTATGTGTAGATTTTTCCAAGGTTTGCCTTGAAAAATTCCAAGTAGAATAAAATAGGAGCAAGGTCCCACTCCAAAGTGGTCTATCACAAGCACATCCAAAGGATCGCCATATGATGAATCCCTTGTGTAGACTCCTCGAGGGGATGTTTCAATCCCCTTATCTACTCAGCCAGGGGATGTACCTGAACCTCTCACATCCCAAACCAACCATGACTCCCTCCCAAATTTTTCAACCATGATGGGCCAATAGTGACATCTAGACTCTTAAGTTTGATAGATCCTAATCTAAAGAAGGTTGTGGAGCCGATGTGGAATTGATCAACCCCTGAGAAAAGTCTTTCCTCACATCATATTTATTGCAGTTTGACTGCACCAATAATGTAACTAAGTACGAGGCCTTGGTCCTTGGGCTCCTATCCACCCATAGAAAAGGATTCATGTGCCTGTAGGAAATGGGTGACTCAGAACTTATAGTCTAGAAAATCTGGAGCCATTACACATGCCACGATAAATGACTGATAGCCTATCACAATTGGGCGTGGAACTTAATAGAGGATTTCAATGTGTTTGGTATCAAAGTGATTCCCTAGAAATGAAATTATGTTTTGTATGCATTAGCTATGTCAGCCAGTACTTTAGAACCTATGGCGGGTTCCTGGCTCTAGATATTTTTAGTTGAAATGATGCCCACACCCTCCATACCCGACAATGTAACTAATCATCTAGTCTTTGAGGATGTTAGACACATAATCGCCTTCATGGAAAATGTTTGTCTTTGAAGACCATATCATGGAGGAAGAAGAACATGACGATATCAGACAAGAAGAGAATGAGGGTGGAATCCTCGACCTACCCACCAACACCATCCCTAAGGGGATGGTTACCCTTGAATGGATCTTGGACTTTGACCCGCGAGCTCAAGATAGAGCATCTTGAACCCTTGATGGGGGGAAATATGAAAAGGTAAACATAGGGATGGGCGTTGACAAAAATATCATCCACATCGGCACCTCTTGCTCTCCAGAAGAGAAAGAGAAGATTCTCACGGTCCTTTGAGAATATATTGACATAATTTCCTAGGGATACAAAGATCTCAAGACCTATGACACTTCTATCATGACACACACCATCCCCCTAAAACCAGACTCCAATCCATTCCTGCAGAAGCAAAGACTGGTCAATCCCCTAATTGAGCCTCTTATCCATCAGGAGTTTTAGAAGCTATTGGCTGCCTAGATAATTTTTCCAATCCAACATACCACGTGGGTCACCAATCTAGTACCAGTCTGGAAAAAGAATGGGGAGACCCAACTGTGCATAGACTTTGAGAACTTGTATAAAGCCTCAAAGAAAGATAAAAACCCCCTCCCCTCACTGGATGAGGTGTTACAAATTGTTAATGGCTCCTAGATAATGTCATTTTTGGATGCATATTCTGGATATAATCAGGTTATGGTTAAATTTGAGGACAGATCCAAAATGACATTCACCACCAAGTGGGGAAGGTTCGCTTATAGAAGAATGCCTTTCAGGTTGATTAACATCAGGGCCACATTCTAGAAAGCCATAAACATAGCCTTTGAAGGTTTGGTCAACAAATGTATAATCATCTACATGGATGATTTAATTATGTTCTCTTGAGAGAGACGTGATCACCCAGTCCATCTTGCTACGATTTGCGAAAGGTGTTGCCGGTTCCATATATCCCTCAACCCAAAGAAATGCATATTCGAGGTAACAAAAGGGAAATTATTAGGGCATATCATCTCAGAAAAGGGAATATCTATTGACCCTGACTGAGTTGAAGCACTTCTAAAACTACAAATGCCAGTTAGTTAGGAGGAGATGAGGTCTTTCTTTGGGAAGATTAATTTTGTTTGATATTTTATGAATGGTTTCGTCGAGGTTGTAAAACCTATAAATAATATGATGAAAAAGGATATAAAATTTTATTGGAGCCCAGAGGCAAAACAAGCTTTTTGCCAAATCAAGAAGGCTATCACAGAGGCCCCTATTATGGCCAGCCCAGATTATTCCCTCCCATTTCATATATATTATTTTTCCTCTGCCCACTCTGCTGCAGCCGTATTAACCCAAAAGGTAGAAGGGGAAGAACAACCCATTGTGTTTATGAGCTCCCTCTTTAAGAATGTAGAGGTGCAATATTCACCTCTGGAAAAATAAGCATTTTACCTCTTCCGGGTGGTTAAGAAATTCTGACACTACATCCTTCATAGCAAAGTGCATGCCATCCTCCTTGACCAAGCCGTAAATTATTTACTACTTCAAAGTGAACTGGGTGAGTGCCGAGGGAAGTCGATGGCTATCCTCCAAGAGTATGATCTAGAGATGCTACCTATGAAACTTGTTTGAGGACAAGGGCTATGCAGAGCTATGGCTAAAGCCCACCCCCATATCGAATACCATACCTCCACCATGCAATTCATCACTCAAGACCCCTGCTATGCAGACTTGGTACACCCTCTACTAAATAACCAATTCCCAGAAAGGCTCATCCCTAGTAAACATCGGGCTCTTTAGCTAAAGAGCGCACATTTAATGATAAAAAATGGGACCATGTTTCAAAGGAACCATTAAGGTGTCTACCTCAGATGTCTTGACTGAGAACAAGCCGCGAAAATGATAAAAGAATTTCATGGTCATTTTGGAACTGGACACGGGTCGATTGATGCTACTACCCATCGAATTCTCTTAGCCAGGTACTATTGGCCCCACATTTTTAGAGATGTCTACAGACACATAAGGAAATTTCACACCTGCCAAACTACCACTTCAAGAGAGAAGAATCTAGAAATGCCTCTCCAACCTATATTCGAGACAAGAGATTTCACCCAATGGGCATATGATTTCATAGGAGAGATAAATCCCAACTCGTCAGTAAACCACCAGTATATTTTAGCTGTGATTGATTATTGCACTCGGTCAACCAAGGATATACCATGTAAGAAAAATAATGCAGATGTAGTAATCCATTTTTTCGAAGAGAACATCATCACTAGGTTTGGGATGCCTTTTTCCCTAGTGTGCAATAACGGCCCAACATTTTCCTCTTCTCAATTATTAGAGTGGGCCTACGATAGGGGTGTCACCCTCAATTTTTCTAGTAATTACTATGCGCGGGGAAATGTAGTAGCATAATCAACCAACAAGAACCTTTTAGAGGTAATCAAACACCTACTTGAAAGGAATCCTCGAGATTGGCATTAGAAACTGCGGTGTACCCTGTGGGCAGATCGCATCTAAATCAAGGCCACTTTGGGGACTTCCCCATTTCATCTGGTGTATGGAATAAATCTAGTATTCCTTGTGAACCTATAATTCACAATCCTATAGTTCATGCAAGAGTTCAATAATCAGGATAACATCATCGAGGTGTGGCTCCTTAACTTGGTACAGTTGGAAGATAAAAGATATCACGCGCTGGAATAGTTTACAAAGCACCAAGCTGTAGTCAAACAATGGTTTGACAAAAGAGCCCAATTCAAGGCTTTTCAGCTCTTATACCTGTTCCTTTTGTGGGACAAGGCCTGAGAGAAGAAGGGAAAACATACCAAGTTCCAAAGGCTTTGGCTTGAAGCCTATCAAATTTTTGAAATTTGTGGAGCCAACACATATCGCCTCAGTTCCTTAACTAGAGAAGTTGTCCTGCTGCCTGTCAACGGGTAGTTCCTTAAACATTACTTTGAGTAAGGCAGAAGAATGAACTCCCCATATGGGAGATGTACCATATTTATATACCTCTTGTAAGTAGCCTTTGGGTGTGTTTCTCTGGCACACCCTCCCTTGCAAATAGTTTTTGGGGGCTTTTGCCCTGATCCTTTGGTGTCTCGTCTATCCTTTTTGTGGTTTCTTTTCTTTTGTGTGGCCCCAGTGTTTTTCCCTCTTCTGTTGGATTGGTATGCTTCGTATAATGGTTGTGCAAGTTTAGAGATTATCCTTGCACATTTTAGTAGTCCTGAACTTGATGGTAAACGAATTCTGGCCTTATCCTCATTTTGGGAAGTTCCTCACACAAGATTTTGGGTGTCAAAATCTCTTCTCTGAGCTAGATATTGGTGTTTCTCCTTAGAAGAACAAATATTGGCTGTCATTTCAAAAAAAGGAAATAGCTTCAAATACCAAGAACAAAAGGGGCTTAGAGAAGGATAGATCGACTGCACTCTCTACGAGAGGTACATAAGTGAAAGAAATAACTTGAAGGCTTGCCCAAGCCATATTTTCTTGCTCCACTCAACAATCAAAAGGATTATGAGGTGAAAGAAGTACCACCACAGTAACAAGCTAAGCTTGAGGACCCTGATGAAAGCAGTACCACCTCTCCCATTCAAAAAAAAAAAGAGATCAAGGAGTCAGGGGTGGAAGATCCAGATTTCAGGGAAACATGAATACAACTGCAAGATGCTAGCTGGAAAAGATCAATGTCCCATCATCTGAATCCCAAGACACATACAATGGAAAAGATCAATATCTAAATCTCAGCAAGTTTCCTCAGTTTTGGAGTCATGTCATGACATTGCTTCTCTAGTGGTGATAACATCCCCATGATTTCAACCAGAGTTCTCGAGTTCTCAAATGCATGAGGCATCTATCCCAGTGAGTCACCATTTGTTATTCCTTGCATACCCATCCAAACATTTTATGTGCAAAATGTTGGGTCCCCTTTGTTTTTTTTCCTTTTTTAATTTTCCACTCAAGCTTTCCTTTTTGTTTTTGGCTTGGTTCCCTATTTCTCCAAGACTCTTTTTGTCTCGTCTGGTATTTTCCTCTCTTTTTGTGTTCATTTTTTCTTCTAGGATCTTTGTCCTGGAGTGTTGTTCCCAAGTGGATAATTATGGATCTTTTATGCCCGACGATCATAATATTCTCCTTCGGGAGGGGGATGATTGTTAGGTGTTGTGGGTCTAGATCTTGACCATCGATGTGTTTCTCAAAGTTACTTTCAATAATTAATGCACTTTCCTAGGAAATATTTAAGGCCTTTTACCTTGTCATTTTTATACTTACCACAGACAAGTTACCTTCTCGTGAATTTTCTGGAGAGCAGAGCGATTTTTTTTCTGAGAAGAAACGCTTGAGCTAGAAAGTTCAGAGGTGTGTTTGTTGAGTCTGGTGGAGTGTTTAGGTGACAAAGTGAAGTAGTTGCAGTCTCCTAATTTGGAATTTTGAGATTCAAGTAGGCCCTTGGGCTTTCGTTTTTCTCTTTCTTTCTATTTCATTTTGTTTCTTCTATGTTTCTTTTTCTTCGCGTATTTTCCACTATTTTTGTTGGCTAGTTAGTGTTTTCCATGTATGTTCCTTGTCCTCATCTATATATTTTTGTGTCTCTTTAGGGTTGCATCTACCATTCAATGTGATGATATCCTAAATTTTGGTGCATCTTCTCCCATTTGTATCCATTCGGCTTGGAATGGAAGACATCTTCCCTCCTGGGCTATAGTTTTTTTGTAAATATCACCCACTTCCTGCTAGGAAGTCTGTAAATGAGTGGAGTTTTTGGTTTTATATTTTGTATATTCTGCATATGCTGTTAGTAGCTTGTAAATGCTTAGTAGGGTAGAGTCTGTAGTTTTTTTTTCTATAAATTTCAGTTTTTGAGAGCTGTATGTTTAAATGTGTGAGCTCTGGTAGCTCACTGTAGGTCTAGCTTCGTCTATATATTCTACGTTTGTAGCACTCTTTCTCTGCTCAGAGAAGCAGTGTTTCTAAGAGTCTTTGTCTAGTTGGGTGTCTTGATGAGATGTCCCTGAGGACCCATTATTGTCCCAATTCTTTACAAGGTCTCAGACCAGGTCTGTCCAATAATCAGGTTCACCACCCTGGTTGGTGCTTCCCTAGATGACAAGGAGGTAGATATAACAATTAGAGAGGCCAACTTTCTTGTAGGTCATTAAAATTTTCTCTCTCCTCCATCCTTTCTACCTTAATGGTAAAATTAGTTCCCTTGAACAAACATTTAAAATCTGTCCCAAATGGCATTCATACCACTCATGCCAAAATAGTTGGTCATTTAGGTCATTACTCAACCGAGTGGGCATGCACATGTTAAAGTACGACATCAGAGCCACCTTTCTTATCACTAGCAATTGTTGTCTTTTCAAGTTAATGTCAATCATGTTAATAAACCCATCCTTTTTCCACCTCATGCGACCCCTTTTGGATTATCATTTTGGATCCTTGGTAAGCAAGAAATATTTCAAGTGTTAAAATTATATTAAATCTCAGACATATGATCTCATCTAGGATGCCCTAATGATTCTTTGTTTCAAGTGAAAGGGTGAATTCATTCTCAAAGCCTCCAAAATCTAGAATCTAACAATGTTTATGTACTGACGGTTGTCCATCTTGTAGGTGCAGATTAAAGTAAGCAAGAAATGGCTTCAGGGTGTTCACCTCTTGGGAGTCCAAAACTCCCAAGTGCTTCTATAGACACTAGCAAGAAGAAAAAGATAGAGAGGATATTGGCAAAGCTCCTTCTAATGCAAAAATATAATAATAACAGCACAATTCATGTGTCCTAAATTGAGTCTACCCTTAAAGTTATCACCGACACAGATATTGGCACCTGGGCCGAATTACAAGGCCTTATTCACACAATCCATCAGCTTCAACACTCTAATGAATCTATCTCAGTTAACTTAGCAACATCTAGAATCATCCAAGTTGCTGGTTTTCCATGCTTAGTACAAGTGTCAATGCTAATTTTTCTCTTAGCTAGGGGTTATCGCCAAGGAAGTATGGCTTCTATGTTGGTTTCCCCTACTCCCTCAGATTCACGATGTCCATCGTCACATTGGAATATGACACCATTTCTAGTCGCGTATTCCACAAGTTGTGGGAGAAATTTCTCTCACCAAGGTCAAAGCCCTCCAGTAGTATGAGGATGAAACATACATATCCCATTGCCACCTCAATACACACTAGATGAAAAGTTCATGTCGGGACTATGAGAAGATGCAGACACAAATTCCTCTCTTTGACTTCAAGGAGCCCATCCAGGCAGGAATTATCTTCTTATGCAGGATCTTTGGGGAGCCAAATGCCCATGAATTCTTGCCCTAGATGTATTATTTCTTATATGGTATGACCACCAACAAGGTGCACTTCAACTTGACTAACTGTTAGAAACACTAAGAGGGGGGGGTGAATCAGTGTTTATCTACTTATTATATTTCAGCCAATTAAACATAAAAAAAATATGCATTCAAGAATCTTAACACAAGAACACATAACACATGATTTGATTATGGAGAACCTTGATCAGAGGAAAACTC
>MU227254.1:144720-165478 GCA_018584345.1 Thuja plicata | reverse complement strand
TTTTGCTTCAGCTGAGTCCATGATCTCCTCAAGTGGTTAAACTTTCTTTCAGAGGACTAGAGCTCTGATACCAATTGTTAGAAACACTGAGAGGGGGGGGGGGTGAATCAGTGTTTATCTACTTATTATATTTCAGCCAATTATATGCATTCAAGAATCTTAACACAAGAACACATAACACATGATTTGATTGTGGAGAACCTTGATCAAAGGAAAACTCTGGTGGGGATTAGTACCCATAAAATATTGTACTAGGTATAATGAACCTGTTAAATTTCCTTCGCCCTATTAGAAGCAGTCTTTACAGATTGAGTACAATGACCTGGTTAAGGGTCTGACCCTGTTAAGAGTATTTTACAATAACCTTGTTAGGGGTGGTGGACTCACTATCCAATAAGATGAAGGCTACAACCCTCGGAATGTTGATATGCACTATATCAAAAATGAACTGCTGTAGTGACACTGTTGTCTGATCAGTTCCGTGTATGCGTAGATGCTCTTACTTCTTCAAAGAGCTATATCATCTTCTGACTTCATTATGATGTCCCTCTATAACTTCTTCTTACACAATAATTGACACTTGTAACATAACTTTACATTACATACTTATATCTTTAAATCTGAATAGGCGTGACCCAAAACAAATCATTAGTCGGCCCTAAAACAAAATATACAATGCTTTCGAACAAGTCGGCCCAAGCGTGTTTACAATAACATTAATTACATTATTACAAACTTATAACTAAAGGTTCTTAGCCATTACATTATAAAATCATACACGTTGATCAAAATTGTTGTCGACTTCCATGCTCTATTTCCTAGACTGCAGGTCTACTAATCTTTCTGTAACTTTTCCGTACTAATGTTTCATACTCTGCGCATTTGGATCTAGTATGTATATACACTATAGAGTATATATCTAATCATGCATGTTCTTGTGTGATCTCTAACATGTGTGATGATGTGCTGATCTCTGTATCTATCCTATTTTCTATACTTAGTCATTTTATCTTCTAAGTTATCTTTGACAAAAACTTAGTATGAATTTTTTTCCATGATTGACAACACAAAGTAAGTCATACTTCCATAGGAACTCAACTTTCCAACACTAACATCATTTTCAAACATCTAGACATCTAGATGAGGAGGGTCAACATAGAGAAAAAGTTCTACATGACTTCTTATGTCTTTTTGGTACTTGCCCGACAGTGCTAGGGGATCTGAGGTTTAACAATGGTTGGTGTTTTTAGTGAAGGACCTGGTCAGGTCTCTCTATGGGACCACTTCCCCCAGATTTAGTGGGAGCAGAGTTTCCTATAATTTTGTAGAGTCAACAATGCCTTCATCTTTCACAGGATCAAGGCAATCACTGGTGATCAGGGATATAGATTATCCCTACAGGCCATGGGCCTGGTTGGTGCGTGGGGGTGATACTTCATCCATTTTTCCCAACACACTTACATTCGGGTGTTTAGCTTCTCCAGAAAACCCTTCCTGTTACCCAAGCATTATGGGGACATGGTAGTTTTGTTAGAGTTCTGCAGGAAGACTTTGGAGGCTCATTCCTTGGCTGCCCTCAAGAAAGTTACCACCCCAAGATTCCCTTTCATCAATGGGGAATAATCTTGGTCCCTTGTCTGGGGGTAGGGAGCAAAAAATGAGCTAAGTACTTTTAACTTAGAAAACTATTATTTTAGCTGCAAGGATTGTGATCCCCTTGAAATTGGTAAGGCTGATTCCAAAGGGGGTAAACCCCATGTTCAACATATAGAATATTTTTGGGCCAATTTCCAGGGTGATTATGATGTCCAGAGGTGACACTACACCAGAGTAATAAGAAGGTTGATGGAATAACTCAAGCTCTGGACAATCCTACAAAAAAATTTAAACACTGGGCCACAGAGGGCCCTGAGTATAAAGATGTAGGCATAGATAAAATGGACCTCCCTCTATTGGATTCAGATATGCCAAAAATTTTGGATATTGAGGCCATCTCAAGAGAAGCAATTGAGAGCAACTACTCATATTTCAAGAAGGTCTACCCAAATAGTGTCCATTTTGAAAAGCATTGTTTGGGAGCCTCAGGTTCCCTGGCCCTAGAGAAATCCAAATCCCATGGAAAGAAGAAATTTGGCACCCCACCTTAGGTTCCAGACCCTGCTTTGGCCCCCTTGATGGAGAAATTAGGTGAACAGTTAGAGCACTCCCAGAAATTGATAGACACAACAAATTCTTTAGTGACTTTCAGTCTTGGAGATAAAATGATAGGCTCTTTTCTCCCGCTAGGAGGTTCTCCGTTCTTGGCTATATTGTAAAGAGCAGCATGTGAATCAGAAAGTGCCAAAAAAATGGTAGTTGCGAAGCCCAAAGTGCCACTCAAAAGGAGAAAGAAACAAAAGGCAAGTCGGTTCCCACAGAATAAAAATCCAGGCCTGGAGCCTGAAGATGTACCAGAGGTTGAGGTGCTTTCTTCCTCCTCCTCTAATAAAGAGGACCATATGGCGAGTCCCCCAGAGATAGCACAGACCAACGATGATGACTTCTTCCCAATGGTAGATCTCAAAGAGCTACATGGTATGGTTGACTATACCATAGAAGAGACAGTAGAACAAGAAGTTGAAGCTATCATACTTGAGTCAACAGGGCCAAAAGACATGGTGGCCAAAGAAGAAGGTGAGCCCCAGCTTGAAGAAGCCAAGGGTAAAAAATAAATGCCACAAGAATAAGAGAATAACCCGATCATGGAGCAAGTGCTGGCTGAAGAGGAAACTACACCTTCGGGAGAAACCGTAACCTCTGACACTATGCTCTTGGGCTTAACCGATAATCAAAGTTTGGTGATACCACCAGGTATAGGGAATGACAAAGTTGTGGCCATTCTTCAGTAGGTAGAACTCAATGAGCTACCTCAGCCTCCTCTGCCACCCAGCCCACCTATGAATACTATTGCAGAGCGTGATGGGGAGGGAGATATAGGACACACAAGCAAGGATCCCATCAACATAGTGAAAAATATGCCTAGGGGGAGATTGAATTGAACCCCGGGGACATTTCAAGTTCAGAGATAATAATAGGCGGGCCAGCTGCCCCGCAGTAGTGGCTAGTGGAAGACCAGAAAAGAAAAACCCCAACTACTATCACGGCTCCATGGTCACTTGCTGAGATGTTGGCCGAGAGCCAAATTATTAAGAAGCCCAAAAAGGCTCGTACCCTTCACAACACTAGAAGGGCCCTAGATGGAAATATTGTGGTGATAGTCACCGCCCCTCAAATGTTATGTAATCACGGAGGTGTATCTGGGTAAAAGAACTCAGAAGGGGGAACTAGACCTCCTAAACGAAGCAGGTTAGGCTATTCAGGACTAGTATGAGAAACAATCTCATAAGATACAGGAGTTGAAAGAACCCAATGCCAATCTTTTAGGAATTGTGGGAGAATTAGTGTGCCCTATGTGGGACTGGAGTTTCCTTACTACTACAAAGTGAGCTTGGATCTGCTCTAAGATCTTTCTCCTAGATCTCTTAGGGTATTCACAACCCTAAACTAAGGTAAGTCACTGTCATCTTTACCACCCCTTCAAGACTTGGTGCCCATTGACATGTTATTCATCTTCCTCACTAAACCTACACAAATAGATTCATTTTACTTAATCACTCAATGTTTTTAGAACATTTCTTTCATTCTCATCCCTAGCCGAACTATAATAAAGCACGCCTAGGGTAAGATCTCTAGACTCGTAACTATTGCGTCCCCTACCAAAAACAAAAGGGAAACTATGTACAACGGCTCCTCTTGATTTCCATCCCAACACATGATTTTCACCATGAACTCAGGAATCTCGAGGGGCCATTAATGTTTACAACCTAGAATGGGTGAATAGATAACAACTTTCAAAAAAGAAATAAAGTGAACTAATCTACTTGCATGCAAAAGGAACAACAAAGCTTGATATTCACTAAACACACAATCTGAAACTTCTCATTTCTGGAAACAAAATTAAAAAAACTACCATAATATGCAACCCTGTCACTCTTTTTTGCAACCTCTACTACTCTCTAAATGAAAGCTTGGGATGTTATTATTAACCTTCCCATCATTCGATCAACCTTGAATTCCCACTCATTCATAAGAATCTCTTAAAGAACCATTACAACCGTGCATACTGTCCATTAAAGACAAGATCCAGTTTTCACGGACCGTTATGACTAAATTTACCAAGAAACAGTAATGCAAATCTGAGCACTAGTCTTAATTGGGTGCCAGTGTTAATCAAGATCCAGTGTTAATCACAATCTAGTGTTAACCCAAATCTAGTGTTAACTGAAATCCACTGTTAATCAAAATTTAATGCTCACCAAAATTCATTGTTCACCAAAATCCAGTGTTAACCGAAATTCAGTGTTAACATGAGCACCAGTGATACGAAGCGCCAGTCATACAGAGAAACTTATCAAAAGTTCATGATGCCTTGGTTGGATTTCCAAAGGCTTACAACCTAGCTCTCTCTCTCTCTCACACGCGCGCACACACACACACACACACACACACACACACACACACACACACACACACACACACACACACACACACACACACACACACANGCTCTCTCTCTCTCTCACACGCGCGCACACACACACACACACACACACACACACACACACACACACACACACACACACACACACACACACATGCACACACACACAAACACACACACAAATAAAAGAAACCAGCTAAGTAGCTAGAGTGTTTGTTCATCATCTTGAACCATTTTTCCACTCGGTCATTACAAGAGAGAATGAACAAAACACTTTAAAAATAAAAAAAAAACTAATCTAAGAGTTATTAAGGGTCTTTCACCCTAGTTCTTTGGGTGCTCCTGCACCATACTCTACTAACAAAGAGAAATCAACTTCCAGGTAATTGGATCAGGTCAGGGTTAATGCCCAACTTCTTGAACTCGGTCAACTGTACCCATGCGGCTTCAGAATTAGCTTATCCTTTCCACTTGACTAGATGCTCCATGTATGTCTTTGTTCTATTCTTCTTGGAAACTCTTGAGTTTAGAATCTTCTCTTCTCTTGGCTTTGGGGCTGCTAGAAGTTTTAGTGCCTTGAGATCCTCTATTGTTGTTAAATTAGGATCTTCTTTTGGAATTGGTCCATTGTAGGACACCAGATCTGCCACATTAAAGACAGGAGATAAACCTATATTAGTAGGAAGGTCAAATTTGTAAGTATTAGACCCATACTTCGCCAAAATTGCACAAGGGCCTATATTTCTCATCTACAGCTTACTTGGGACACCTTTTTGCAAAAGCTCTTTGTTTAGATGCACCATGACTAAATCTCCAACTTGAAACTGCACATCTCTTTTCCTTTCATCTTCCTTCTTCTTGGTGTGAGTTGTACTCTCCACTAGTGTCTTCTTTACAGTATCATGGACTTCTTTCATGGACTGAGAAAAATCTTCAACATAACCACTCTTCTCTACATTGTTTCCAAGATCCTTGAGTTCACATATACCCTTGGGATGAATCCCATATACTATTGCAAAAGGTATTTTTCCAGTGGATCTATTGACTGTATCATTATAGGAAAACTTTGCTTGTGCAAGTAACTAATCCCATGACTTTCCATATTCTTTTGTGAGACATCTCAAAATATTTCCTAAACTTTGGTTCACCACTTCAGTCTGACCGTTGGTTTGTGGGTGATATGTCGAGCTAAAGGAAAGATTTGTATCGAGCTTCTGCCATAAGGTTTTCCAGAAATGACTCATAAACTTAGAGTCTAGGTTGGATACAATACTCAAAGGTAATCCATGTATCCTCACTGCTTCTCTGATGAAAAGATGTGTTATATAGCATACATCATGTGTGGTCTTGCATGGCACAAAGTGAGCCATCTTTCTAAATCTATCCACAATCACAAACATACTGTCCATTCCTAGATTGGTCTTAGGAAGTCCAACCACAAAATCCATGTTGATAAATTCCCAAGGATAGTTTTGGATTGGAAGTGGTTGATACAATCCTGCATTTGATAAAGTACCCTTGGCCTTTTGACAAACTATGCAAGTCTCTACATACTTCAGAACATCTTTGCTCAGTCTTGCCCAATAGTAGTACCGTTGCACCAATTCTAAGGTTTTATGCACCCAAAAATGTCCACTCATTGAACCATTATGCTTCTCTTGTAATAATTTCTCCCTCATTGAACCTTTTGGTACACAAAGTTTTCCTCCTTTAAATACAAGACCTTCTTATATGGTGAAATCAGAATACTCACTATGAAAGTGACTCTAAAAATCTTGACACACCCTGTATGCTGCTGAAAAATGTTCATCTGTTGAATACAGATCCCTGAAGTTGTCTATACCAATGCTTCCTAACTAAATTTCTTGCACCATGAGTAGCCTTATACTCAATGCATCTTCTACCTTGCTCTGTACTCCCTTCTTGTGCTTAATGGTGAAGGTGTAGGCTTGAATGTACTCTACCCATTTCATATGCTTATGGCTTAGTTTGTCTTGAGAATTTAGAAAACTTAAAGCCTGATTGTTAGTAAAGAATACAAATTATTTAGGAAGGAGATAATGTCTCCATTTCCTTAGTGCTTGTACTATTTCATACAACTCAAAATCATATGAGGAATACTTCCTCTTTGCATCATTCAATTTTTCGCTATGAAAAGCTAATGGTTTTCCTTCTTGACTCAAAACTGCGCCTATGGAAACATTGCTTGCATCACATTCTATAGTAAACAACTTATCAAAGATGGGAAGTGTAAGAATAGGTTGATTTTCTATCATTTTCTTCAAATCCTTGAATCCTTTATCATCTTTCTCATTCCATTGGGACTTTTCTTTCATACCTCCTTTTACGGTATCTAAAATAGGTGCACTGATTTCGCTAAACTGCCTGATGAACTTCCTGTAGAACTGTGCTAATACTTGGAATCTTCTTACTTTTGTGGCTGACTAAGATCTAGGCCAATTCAAAATTTCTTCCACCTTGGTGATATCCATCTTCAATTTACCTTCTTAGATAACAAAACCCAAGTATACAAATCTTTCTTCATGAACTCACTCTTCTCCAAGTTGAATGCCAAGTTCTCTTAATTCAATCTTTGCATCACGAATTGCAGATGTCTGAGATGATCCTCCTTGGTTTTTCTAAACACTAAAATATCATCTACGTACACTACAACTTATTTTCCAACGAATTCTTTCAACACCTCATTCATAAATCTCATAAATGTGCTCGGGGCATTTGATAAACCAAAAGGCATAACAAGCCATTCATAGAGTCCCTCGGTAGTCTTAAAAGAAGTCTTCCACTCATTTCCACCTTTGATTATTATCTGATAATAGCCACCCTTAAGATCTATTTTGGAATAATACTTATCTCCCTCTATACAATCCATCAAATCCTCTATCCTGAGGATTGGAAATCTATACCGAATGGTGATCCTATTTATGGCCTTGGAATATGTACATAACCTCCAAGTACCATTCTTCTTTATGGCTAGGACTGTGAGAAAACCACATGGACTTATGCTCCATCTAATCAGTGCTTGATCAAGCAACTCATTAATTTGGTTCGAAATCTCTGTAATCTTTTGTGGGGCCATTTTATAGGCAGATTTGTTGGGAAGTGAGGCTCCTGGGATGAATTCAATCTGATGACTAATGGATCTCTTAGGTGGTAGAATAGCCGGTTGACCATCACTAATGATGTCTTGGTATTGACCCAATAGATCTTTCACTTCTAAGGGTAACTCTTCCTTCTTATCCCCTTTATCATTCTTTGGCTTTAGAACCAAAGAAAATCCTACTCCATATTCTTCCTCCAATGTTTGTAAGAACTCTATCTCACCTACTAACAATATGTTAGGACCCCCTTTCTTCACTTCACCTTCTTCCAAGATTGACTAAATCTTGAAAATCACTCATTCTTTCTTAAATGAAAAGGAGTTATTAGCTCCATCATGATTTGCAGCTCTATCAAACTGCCAAGGTCTACCCAATAATAAATGAGAAGCATCCATGGGCAGTATATCACACAAGACTTGGTCCATATATCTCCCTATGGAAAATTCTACCCAAGCTTGTTCATTAACTAATAAATGCTGATCTTTATTCAACCAAGTAACCCTATAAGGATTAGTATGAGGAATTATTTTCAACTTTAACTTTTCAATAGCTTCTAATGAAACAATGTTATCGGTAGAACCTGAATCTATGATAACTTTATAGACCTTATCAAGTACCTTGCATTTGACTCAAAATAAAGATCTTTTTTGGCTTGTCTCTTCTTTGCTGGGTTCTTTGAGGAGTGCTCTATGAATCATTAGATTCTCCCCATTCTCAGAATCTAGTGCAACTTATGTTGTCTTACTGCTAGAAGACTCTTCTTGCACATAGTGAACTCTCTTTTCTCCTCCTTGTTATGTAGAACTCTTCTCAGGACACTGATATGCAGGATGCCCAAATTGATGACAATTGTATCACTTCATTGAAGAGAAATAAGATCCTCTTCCTTGGTTACTAGTTTTTCCTCTTGAACTATTATTTGAACCTCTTCCTTGATTATAACCACCTCTTCTGTTACTGGATTCTCCTTAATTATCATTGAGTTTGGACTCAGTCTAATTTCTTCCACCATATCCTCCTCTATGACCTCTGATGTCTCTTCCTCTGCTATTTGAATCTTGCTTCTTCTTGAATTTTTCCTCCATGTTGAGGGCTAGATGGTAACATTGTGTACAATCTTGGGGCTTAAGATACTAATTTCCTCTTGGATACTCCACTTGATACCATTCAAATATCTTGTTGAACTCTTTTGTGTAGGCACTGAATTCAAAATATTTTTGTCTTAGATTCTATCTCTTTTTGTACAACTACACTTCATAATCATCAGGAAGGTAAGTTTCCTTCATCTTCACCACCATACCTTTCTAACTGGTTATGGGGTTATTTCCTTGTTTATTCCTTCCATCTTGGATAAACTTCCACCAAGTGAGAGTGGTCCCTCTCAATCTTGTCTTGTCTATTCTTACTTTCTGAGATTTGGTCACATTATCACAATCAAAGTGATTTTCTAGACCTTCTATCTACTCCATGACTAGTTATGTTTCCATCTTGCCACTAATAGAGGCACACCTTCTGAGGAATTACCACTCATTTCCTTCAATGCTTTCAAGAATGGATCTTCTTGAAGCACATGGTCTGGTTCTAGCACTATGTCTTCCTCGACCACTACTTTACCCCTTCCATTAGCTTCTCTCATCAGTTCACTGACTGCAGTAGTCCTAAGATGCACTTCTTCCAACTTAGTTTCCATTTTGGCCAACTGTTCCTTCAGGAGTCTATTCTCCTCTCTTTTCTCTTCCATGTCTTTTGTGAGTTCTGCATTGGTCACCATCTTGGATGAGTCGGTAGACATTCCTACAGATAACATCCAAACAATAGACACCCAAATATTTTAGGGCTCTGATACCAATCTGATGTGGGACTGGAGTCTCATTGCTACTATAGAGTCAATTTGGCTCTGCTCTCAGATCTTTCTCCTAGATCTCTTTGGGTATTCACAACCCTAAACTGAGGTAAGTCACTATTATATTTACCTCTCCTTCAAGACTAGGTCCCCATTGACATGTTATTCATCTTCCTCACTGAACCTACACAAATAGATTCATTTTATTCAATCACTCAATGTTTTCAGAACATTTCTTTCATTCTCATCCCTAGCCAGACTATTATAAAGCTCGCCTAGGGTAAGATCTCCAGACTCATAACTTTTGCATCCCCTACCAAAAACAAAAAGGAAATTATGTACAACGGCTACTCTCGAGTTCCATCCCAACACATGATTTTCACCATGGACTCTGAAATCTTGAGGGGCCATTAATGTTTACAACCCAGAATGGGTGAAGAGATAACAACTTGCAAAACAAAAATAAAGTGAACTAATCTATTTGCATGAAAAAGGAACAACAAAGCTTGATATCCACTAAACACACAGTCTGCAAATTCTCATTTCTGGAAACAAACTAAAAAAAACTACCATAATATGCAACTCTGTCAATCTTTTTTGCAACCTCTACTACTCTCTCAATGAAGGTGGGATGTTATTATTAACCATCTCATCATTCAATCAACCTTAACCTCCCACTCATTCGTAAGCATCTCTTTAGGAACTGTTACAGTTGTGCATACTGTCCATTAAAGACAAGATCCACTTTTCATGGGCAGTTACGACTGAATTTACCAAGCAATAGTAATGCAAAATTGAGCACCAGTCTTAATTGGGTGCCAGTGTTAATTGAGATCTAGTGTTAACCAAAATCCAATGTTAACTGAAATCCATTGTTAACCAAAATTTAGTATTCACCGAAATTCAATGTTCACCGAAATCAATGTTAACTCGAGCACTAGTGATACCGAGCGCCAGTCATACCGAGAAGCTTATCAAAAGTTCTTGATTCCTTGGTTGGATTTCTAGAGGCTTACAACCTAGCTCACACACACACACACAACTAGAAGAAACCAGCTAAGCAACTAGAGCATTTGTTCATCATCTTGACCCATTTTTCCACTCGGTCATTACAAGAGTGAATGAACAAAACACTTTAAAAACAAAAAAAGTTAATCTAAGAGTTATTAAGGGTATTTCACCCTAGTTCTTTGGGTACTCCTACACCATACTCCACTAATAGAGAGAAATCAACTTCCAGGTAATTGGATCAGGTCAGGGTTAATGCCCAACTTCTTGAACTCAGTCTCTTGTACCCATGCGGCTTCAAAATCAGCTTGTCCTTTCCACTTGACTAGATTCTCCATGTATGTCTTTGTTCTATTCTTCTTGGAAACTCTTGAATTTAGAATCTTCTCTTCTCTTGGCTTTGGGGCTACTAGAATTTTTAGTGCCTTGAGATCCTCTATTGTTATTAAATTAGGATCTTCTTTTGGAATTGGTCGGTTGTAGGACACAAAATCTGCCACATTAAAGATAGGAGATAAACCTATATCAGTAGGAAGGTCAAATTTGTAAGTATTAGACCCATACTTTGCCAAAATTTCACAAGGTCCTATATTTCTCATCTGCAGCTTACTCGGGACACCTTTTTGCAAAAGTGTTTTGTTTAGGTGCACCGTAATTAAATCTCCAACTTGAAACTGCACATCTCTTTTCCTTTCATCTTCCTTCTTCTTGGTGTGAGTTGTACTCTCCACTAATGTCTTCTTTATAGTATCATGGAATTCTTTCATAGACTAAGAAAAATCTTCAACATAACCACTCTTCTCTATATTGTTACGAATATCCCTGAGTTCACATCTACCCCTGGGAAGAATCCCATATACTATTGAAAAAGGGATTTTTCCAGTGGATCTATTGATTGTATCATTGAAGGAAAACTCTACTTGTGCAAGTAACTGATCCCATGACTATCCATATTCTTTTGTGAGACATCTCAAAATATTTCCTGAACTTTGGTTCACCACTTCAGTCTGACCGTCGGTTTGTGGGTGATATGTCAAGCTAAAGGAAAGATTTGTATCGAGCTTCGACCATAAGGTTGTCCATAAATGACTTATAAAATTAGAGTCTCAGTTGGATACAATACTCAAAGGTAATCCATGTATCCTCACTACTTCTCTGAAGAAAAGATGTGTTATATAGAATACATCATGTGTGGTCTTGCATGGCACAAAGTGAGCCATCTTTCTAAATCTATCCACAATCACAAACATACTGTCCATTTCTCGATTGGTCTTAGGAAGTCCAACCACAAAATCCGTGCTGATACATTCCCAAGGACGGTTTGGTATTGGAAGTGATTGATACAATCTTTCATTTGATAAAGTACCCTTGGCCTTTTGACAAACTATGCAATTCTCTACATACTTCTGAACTTCTCTGCTCATTCTTGGCCAATAGTAGTACCATTGCACAAATTCTAAGGTTTTATGCACCCAAAAATGTCCACTCATTGAACAATTATGCTTCTCTTGTAATAATTTCTCCCTCATTGAACCTTTTGGTACACAAAGTTGTCCTCCTTTAAATAGAAGACCTTCTTGTAGGGTGAAATCAGAATACTCACTGTGAAAGTGATTCTAAAAATCTTGACACGCCCTGTATGCTGCTGAAAAATATTCATCTGTTTAATATAGATCCTTGAAGCTGTCTATACCAATGCTTCTTAACTGAATTTATTGCACCGTGAGTAGACTTATACTCAATGGATCTGCTACCTTGTTCTGTACTCCCTTCTTGTTCTTGATGGTGAAGGTGTAGGCTTGAATGTACTCTACCCATTTCATATGCTTATGGCTTAGTTTTTCTTGAGAATTCAGAAAACTTAAAGCCTGATTGTTAGTAATGACTAAAAATTCTTTAGGAAGGAGATAATGTCTCCATTTCCTTAGTGCTTTTACTAATTCATACAACTCCAAATCATATGAGGAATACTTCCTCTTTGCATCATTCAATTTTTTGCTATGAAAAGCTACTGGTTTTCCTTCTTGACTCAAAACTGCACCTATGGAAACATTGCTTGCATCACATTCTAAAGTAGGAAAATTATCAAAGATGGGAAGTGTAAGAATAGGTTGTGTTGCTATCCTTTTCTTCAAATCCTTGAATCCTTTATCATTTTTCTCATTCCATTGGAACTTTGCTTTTGTACCTCCTTTTATGGTATCTAAAACAGGTGCACTGATTTCGCTAAATTGCTTGATGAACTTTCGGTAGAACTCTACTAATCCTTGGAATCTTCTTACTTTTGTGGCTGACTAAGGTCTAGGCCAATTAAAAATTGCTTCCACCTTGCTGATATCCATCTCCAACTTACCTTCTTAGATAAAAAAAACCCAAGTATACGAGTTATTTTTTCATGAACTCACTCTTCTCCAAGTTGATTTCCAACTTCTCTTAATTCAATCATTGCATCATGAATTGCAAATGTCTGAGATGATCCTACTTGGTTTTTCTGCACACTAAAATATCATCTAAGTATACTACAACCTATTTTCCAATGAATTCTTTCAACACCTCATTCATTAATCTCTTAAATGTGCTTGAGGCATTTGATAAACCAAAATTCATAACAAGCCACTCATAGAGTCCCTCGGTAGTCTTAAAAGAAGTCTTCCGCTCATTTCCACCTTTGATTATTATCTAATGATAGCCACCCTTAAGATCTATTTTGGAATAATACTTAGCTCCCCCTATAAAATCCATCAAATCCTCTATGCTGGGGATTGGAAATCTATACCTAATGGTGATCCTATTTATGGCCTTGGAATCTGTACATAACCTCCAAGTACCATTCTTCTTTGGGGATAGGACTGTGAGAAAACCACATGGACTTATACTCCATCTAATCAGTGCTTGATCAAGAAACTCTTTAATTTGGTTGGAAATCTCTGCAATCTTTGGTGGGGCCCTTTTATAGGCAGCTTTGTTGGGAAGTGAGGCTCCTGGGATGAATTCAATCTGATTACTAATGGATCTCTTAGGTGGTAGACTAGCTGGTTGACCATCACTAATGATGTCTTAGTATTGACTCAATAGATCTTTCACTTCTAAGGGTAACTCTTCCTTCTTATCCCCTTTATCATTCTTTGTCTTTAGAACCAAAGAAAAGCCTACTCCATATTCTTCCTCCAATGTTGGTAAAAACTCTATCTCATCTACTAACAATATGTTAGGACCCCCTTTCTTCACTTCACCTTCTTCCAAGATTGACTGAATCTTGAAAATCACTTCATCTTTCTTAAATAAATAGGAGTTATAAGCTCCATCATGATTTGTAGCTCTATCAAACTGCCAAGGTCTACCCTATAATAAATGTGAAGCATCCATGGGTAGTATATCACACAACACTTGGTCCTTATATCTCCCTATGGAAAATTCTACCATAGCTTGTTCATTAACTAATACATGTTGATATTTATTCAACCAAGTAACCCTATAAGGATTAGTATGAGGAATTATTTTCAACTTTAACTTTTCAATAGCTTCTAATGAAACAATGTTGTCGGTAGAACTTGAATCTATGATAACTTTACAGACCTTACCGAGTACCTTGCATTTGACTTGAAATAAAGATGTTCTTTGGCTTGTCTCTTCTTTGTTGGGTTCTTTGAGGAGTGCTCTGCGAATCATTAGATTCTCCCCATTCTCAGAATCTAGTGTAACTTATACTATCTTACTGCTCGAAGACTCTTCTTGCACATAGTGAACTCTCTTTTCTCCTCCTTGTGATGTAGAACTCTTCTCAAGACACTGCTATGAAGGATGCCCAAATTGATGACAATTGTAACACTTCATTGAAGAGAAATAAGATCCTCTTCCTTGGTTACTAGTTCTTTCTCTTGAACTATTATTTTAACCTCCTCCTCAATTATAACTACCTCTTGTGTTATTGGATTCTCCTTAATTATCATTGAGTTTGGACTCACTTTGATTTCTTCCACCATATCCTCCTCTATGACCTCTGATGTCTCTTCGTCTACTATTTGAATCTTGCTTCTTCTTGAATTTTTCCTTCACGTTGAAGGCTAGATGGTAACATTGGTGTACATTCTTGGGGCTTAAGAGACTAATTTCCTCTTGGATACTCCACTTGATACCATTCAGATATCTTGTGAAACTCTTTTGTGTAGGCACTGACTCCTAAATATTTTTGTCTCAGATTCTATCTCTTTTTCTGTAGCTACTCTTCATAATCATCAGGAAGGTATGTTTCCTTCACCTTGGCCACCATACCTTTCCAAATGTTTATCGGGTTCTTTCCTTGTTTAGTGCTTCCATCTTGGATAAACTTCCACCAAGTGAGAGTGGTCCCTCTCAATCTTGTCATGTCTATTCTTACTTTCTGAGCTTCGGTCACATTAGCACAATCAAAGTGATTTTCCACAGCTTCTATCTACTCTATGATTAGTTCTGGTTCCATCTTGCCACTAATAGATGCACACCTTCTAAGGAATTACCACTCATTTCCTTCAATGCTTTCAAGAATGGCTCTTCTTGAAGCACAGGGTCTGGTTCTGACACTATATCTTCCTCGGCCACTGCTTTACCCCTTCCATTAGCTTCTCTCATCAGTTCAGTAACTGCAAAAGTCCTAAGCTGCCTTCTTCCAACTTAGTTTCTATTTCGGCCAATTGTTTCTTCAGGAGTCTATTATCCTCTCTTTTTTATTCCACGTCTTTTGCGAGTTCTTCGTTGGTCACCATCTTGGATGAGTCGGCAGAGATTCTTGCAGATAACATCCAAACAACACACACCCAAATATTTTAGGGCTCTGATACCAATCTGATGTGGGATTGGAGTCTCATTGCTACTATAGAGTCAGTTTGGCTCTACTCTAAGATCTTTCTCCTAGATCTCTTTGGGTATTCACAACCCTAAACTTAGGTAAGTCACTATTAGCTTTACCTCCCCTTCAAGACTCGGTCCCCATTGACATGTTATTCATCTTCCTCACTGAACCTACACAAATAGATTCATTTTACTCAATCAATCAATGTTTTTAAAACATTTCTTTCATTCTCATCCCTAGCAAGAGTATTATCGAGCTCACCTAGGGTAAGATCTCCAGACTCATAATTATTGCATCCCCTACAAAAAATGAAAAAGAAACTATGTACAATGACTCCTCTTGAGTTCCATCGCAACATATGATTTTCACCATGGAGTCATGAATCTCAAGTGGCCATTAATGTTTACAACCCAGAATGGGTGAAGAGCTAACAACTTGGAAAATAGAAATAAAGTGAACTAATCTACTTGCATGCAGAAGGAACAACAAAGCTTGATATTCACTAAACACACAGTCTGCAACTTCTCATTTCTGGAAACAAAATAAAAAACTACCATAATCTGTAACTCTATCACTCTTTTTCTCAACCTCTACTACTCTCTGAATGAAGACTTAGGATGTTATTATTAACCATCCCGTCATTCAAACAACCTTAAATTCCCACTCATTCATAAGCATATCTTCAGGAACTGTTACAACTACCCATACTGTCCATTAAAGACAAGATCCACTTTTCACGGGCCGTTACAATTGAATTTGCTAAGCAATATTAATGCAAAACCAAGCACCAATTTTAATCGGGTGCCAATGTTAATCAAGATATAGTGTTAACCAAAATCTTGTGTTAACCAAAATTGAGTGTTAACCGAAATCTAGTGTTAAAAGAAACCAGTGTTAATCGAAATTCACTGTTAACCGAAATCCAGTGTTAACCATAATTTAGTGTTAACCTGAGCGCTAGTGATACCGAGCGCCAGTCATACTGAGAAGCTTATCAAAAGTTCCTCATGCATTGGTTGGATTTCCAGAGGCTTACAAGCTACCTCACACACACACAACTAAAAGAAACTAACTAAGAAACTAGAGTGTTTGTTCATCAACTGGACCCATTTTTCCACTCGGTCATTTCAAGAGTGAATGAACAAAACACTTTACAAATAAAAAAAAACTAATCTAAGAGTTCTTAAGGGTCTTTCACCCTAGTTCTTTGGGTGCTCCCGCACCAGTACCCCTTCGCTTCTGAAACACCTGGACCCTCAATTCCTAGGACACTGCTGTATGCACCCTAAAATGGTCGCCTGGACTATGGGCCCCATTTATTATTTTATTAATTTATCAATTTCCTGAATCAATGCTTTGGAACATTTTCAATTCAAATCAATTTTCTTCATCAAATTATAATTAATTCAATATTTCCTAATGTTTGATCATTTTTATTTAATTAAAATATTTAATCTCCCTTTTAATTAAATAAAATTCCTCTTATTTAATTAAAAGATTTAATCTCCCTTTTAATTAAATTCATCTTATTTAATTAAATTAAATTCCTCCCATTTAATTAAATAAAATTTTTCTAATTTATTTAATTATAAAGAAAACCCCTCTTTTAATTAAATAAATAAAATCCCCACTTAAAGGACTTTATTTGATGAAAAAGGAAATAAATTAAATTAAATTAAATTAAAATCCCTTTTTCTTCACATCTTTCTAAGTGGTGGGCTTTTTGCCTCTTAATCATAGCCTTTTTTTATTTTTTTCTCTTAATCTCTACCGTCCATTGCTCTCTAAAAGGAAACCTCTCCTTCCCATTTGATAATCAAGATTTTATGGTATTGTTATGCTGCAGGTTTGGAGAGCAATTTTGGAGGAGGATTTGAGCACTCAAGCTTGGATATTACAACTTCTCTCTTCTTGTCTTTTTTTCTTCTTGCATCCATGGCTACTCATGTAGATTAGATTCATATTTCCTTTCATAGAATAATCATGCATTGTTATCATTTATATTAATTTCCTTTCATGTATTGCAATCATATAGAATAGATCTCATTTTTCATGCATTGAATCTCTCATTTCATGGTGTACTTGCATGGGCACTAACTAGGTCAATCTGAGGGCCTCCATTTCAAACCCTTGCACTCTATGACTAGGGAGCTATGAATCGATATTTGAGGCCTCATTCTCGAACAATCTTGGATGAAATGATTCATAGAAGTGTGTCAATATTTTAGCACACATTTTTGGCGCCCACCATGGGGCAGAAGATTCAATTTTTATCACAGCTATTTTTTAGTAATTTATTTTCAGAATTTATAAATTTTGACTTTTCTGTACTTGCTTTTTTTGGCTACAGGGAGGTCTCTCACGACATTTTGCAAGTTCCCAGGTGAACTTTTTCTGATTTTGTGTTTACTCACGCGGCCCTGTGTGAATCCTTGCGCGACACTGTGTGTTTCTTTGTGCGAGATTCCGTTCCAAAGAGATATTTTTTATTGCTATATATTTTATATCTCTGATTTTTTGTGCTAACTACTAATGTTTACTATTTTTGGTGGTTTGTGATTTGTGATTTGCTGTTGTTGTTGCTGATTTGGACTTGCTTGGATAAACAACAAAATGATTCACATTACATTGGATTTGAGGTATTTTGTTGATCTCTATAACATTTGGATTTTGGAAATAAAATGAACCTCTCATGTGTTTAGCTTGAGTGTTTTCTTGCTTTCATAGATCACATTTCCAATTGGTGCTCTAAAATGGACCTAGATTTTCTTTCTTTCATATATGTTTCACATAGTAATTAGGCCCTATGAACACTATTTGTGGTGATCTTGAGAGAGTGGGCTTCATTCGCTTGTCTTATATGTGAAGCTCTTCTTGACGATAGATCCCCTTGTAGGTAGGGAGGGATTGGTTTTTATCTCATTGGTCAACTTGGTTTGGGCTTCAACTTTTGGCGATACTTTCTCTCTTTGGGGAGATTGGTGTCATTTGTTGTTGTGTGAACCTTGAATGAGGTGATTTCTAATTAGTGGGTCAATATTCTTGTCTACTATGTTTTGTTGAGGTGAAGAGGCTAGGGGATTATGCTCTTTTCCCTTTTGGGAGAATCAGAAATTTGGAACCCTTGAATCCAAACCAAGTCCTCATGTGGTCCATATTGTGAGTCTTCCTTGTTAGAGAGGGTTAACCGTAGTGGATACTCCCTTTATTGGGTAAACCACATGGACAGAACCTCAAGTGGTAATATCCATTTTCACCATGGTAGCAACAACCTCTATATAAATGTCCTTGTAGAAGTAATCTCCACGGGTGTAGTTTCTTGTGGGTTGTCAGATCTCCTCAGCACCTCCTGATTGATTAAATTCTCAGACTGTGTCAAAACCTTGGTGCACCGGGATTGGATTTCACCCACTTGAGATTGAAAAAGTTGCAGAGTCAAACTATTACTAAGAACCATAGTGCAACCAAATTTTCTTTTCTAGGACTATGTGCGTGATTGGAAAACATTTGAGAACATACACAAGTAGCATTCTTATGGAGTAGAAATACTATGACAATATCTATGTTCATGTGTAAGGTTTCTTTGTCCCTTGCTCATTGTTTGAAGACATTGATTGCTTGAACTCCCTGATTGCTATATTGCGTGCCTGATTCATGATAAAATCTATCAATGTACCTAGTTGGTTATTTAAAACAATCAAAATCTGAGTTCTGTGTCCTTTCCTCACGCAAGAAAACTATTTCTTCAGGTCGTTCGCTACATTTCCTCGTGCGGCTATCTAAGGATCCTTGCCCGAAGCTTGCGGTCAGTTTGCTATCGCCCTATCACACCAGTCTAAGTTTCCTTGCGCGCCTGTGCATTTTGTTGCACGGTCCTGTACAAATCCTTGCATGAGAAAGCATTCTATCGCGCAAAACTATCTGTCAGTGAGCTGTTTTGTATCATTTTTGAGTCTGTTTGGCTTGCTATCCTGTCATTTTCAATTTTCTAGGTTGATCCGGGTCAGATTGGATTACTTACCCCACTTTTAGAAGCTTGTTTTACTTAGGATTCTTGCATTTGACCTCTTGGATTAGCAATCTTTGATTTCACAAGTAACCTTGCTTGGCGCTTGGTGAGCTAGAAACCATCCTTGTTGAAAAGATAAACCTTTAGATTCTTTAATAACACACGTGGAGAGTTTTGGTAGTCTCTTGTCCATCCACTTTCATACAAATTCAATCTCAATTAATATAATTTGGGTAAGACCATCCTCCTAATCCATATGCGCTAGGGTATTCACCCAAATTTATTGGGCACCTCTGTGGTAGTTTTGGCTTATCCTGCTTTATAATTTTCTATCTTATCACCTCTTTTTGGAAAAGTTAGTACCTTTTCTAGGGTAAAAGTACAAACCTGTGTCACACTTTAACAAAGGAAGAGGACCACGACATGCAAAACTGTTGAAATTTAACAACATAAAAGTTATATTTTTGTTTAGAATTTGAAAATAATGTAAACTAATGAAATGTGTAAAATTGGATCTAGTTTATGCCTATAATTTTTAAAATTTTTTTTGAATAAATATTGACCTAGTTTTTTAATTTTTGAAGTCCATTTTTTAATTGCTCAAAAAATGCTGAAAATGTAAGGTCTAGTTCCCTCCACTTTAATATATCCAAATAATCTTTTTTTCTTCTAATTTCATAATATGTTTTAGATAACATGTATAGCTAGTGCATAAAAAAAGAAAAATTGGTTTTTGGTATATATTTTGTCTGTTATAACTATTCAAAGTCAGAATTACCCAAAATTAACAGTTTTTTTCTCCCTCCACATTTGCCCTAGCAAATTTAAACCAAATAAAAAACAAACTACATATTCTTGAAGAGGACTCTCTACTCTAGTGTTACATATAAGTTGTAAATTTTTCTGACATGATTTGCTATTTTCTTTATTTTTTTGAACGAGCGTGTTCTTGAATGTTAAAATACCTACTTAGAGTTTTTTCAACTTACAATATAGTATATGTAAATAAAACACCATAAAAACTATATGACCATAATCTAGACTCCGAGCTCTACAAAAGGGTATTTTTCAATTTTTAAACAAGCTGAATTGTGATGTGGCAAAAATCCTCCAAAAACACATTTTTTGTAAAATCTCATTTTTTGCTTGTTTTGCTGCCACATGGGATGCCACATAGGTACCTTCAGCCAGACCTAGTTCGGCCGAACCTGGTTTGGCTGAAACTAGGGCTGACCAAACATGGTCGCCATGTGACCACGACCCTTAAAGTCATATATTAAAGCATTTTTTTTTAAATAAAAAATATATAATTTTCTTTAATTGCGAATTATAATAAAGTTTTTGGAAGAAAATCATTTTTTTAATAGTTTTAAAGCATTTTTTTGGGAATTAAAGGACAACTAAAATTTAA
>MU227254.1:107447-136347 GCA_018584345.1 Thuja plicata | reverse complement strand
TGAGTTGGAAGATTCTGTGCTTTTCTGCCGCATCTCCTTGATTTCTTTCAGACGGGCAATAACTTCTTTCATGGTTGGTCTACACTCCCTTTCTATCGCAAGGCACTCAAAGGCCAACTCCGCAACTGTGGCAACACTGACCTGCACCTTGTGATTTCTTTCATTCTGAAAATCTTGATCGACCAATTCGTTCAAAACACCTCTTCTTATCTTATCAATTGCCATATTATCAAGGCTGATTTCATTTCTATTTTGCATAATGTCAACTGCTAGTTTGGTAGAGACGATCTCCACCAAAATAACTCCTAAGCTGTAAACATCAGACTTGTCAATGAGGTGGAAGAATTCATGGTACTCTGGGTCAACATACCTAGGTGTTACTTATGGAGCAGTTATGATGTGAGACACATTCGGAGGCACCAATCTGGACAGCCCAGAATTTGCAACATTTGCTCTAAAATGCTCATCAAGAAGAATGTTACTGGATTTAACATCTCTGTGCAATATGGGAGGATTCATGCTGTGGAGATAAGCCACTTGGTATGAGAAGTTTCTATGTTAATGTTTAAATGAGTTACCCAAGGCAAGCCTGTGGGAGTTTTTTTTTTTTTTTTTGTCTTCCATGAAGATGGTCAGGGTAGGTCCCATTTGGCACAAACTCATAAACAAATAGTAACATTGGACTCTGTTGGCTTGTACATCCATTGAGAAAAACAAGGTTACTATCACAAAACAAAGTGAAAATAGATTGCATATATCTGAACTCTCCAAACAACCATTCTAGTCATATCATCTTTTTGGCGCTCTAAGTGAGAGCAACATATTCAGCCTCAGTAGAGGAAAGAGAAACTATCGGTTGCTTACGAGAGGCATAGCTAATCGCTGCCCCGACAAAAGTGAATACATAATGGGTAGTAGAATGCCTCTTATCTAATTCACCGGCCATATCAGAGTCAACAAAACCATAAATATTTATATTTTCACATGTAAAGTATAAAACATAATCAGAGGTGCCTTTCAAGTACCGAAGAATCCATTGAACTACTTGCCAATGAGGTTTTCCTGGATTACTCATAAAGCTGCTCACAACTCCCACTACATGTGCAATATCTGGATGAGTGCAAACCATTGCATACATAAGAGTGCCAATGACAGATGAGTAAGAAATATTATCCATTTCTTCTTTTTCTCCCAAAGTAGAAGGACACATCTCAGAAGACACTCAAAAGTGATTAGCTAATGGAGTAGCAACCGATTTTTCATTTTACATATTAAACTTTTCCTAAACTTTTAAAATGTATTTTTCTTCAGACAATTCGATTACCCATTTCTGTCTATTTTAAATTATATCCATCCCAAGAATCCTCTTCGCTGCCCCTAAATCTTTCATGGAAAAATGAAGAGCCAAATGCCTCTTTAATTCACTAACAATGCTCACACTTGTTCTCACAACATAAAGCAATAGAATGACAACCTCACCATTGGGAAGCCTCTTGTAGTAAACACACAGATCTGATTCATAGCATATGTAGTTTTTTTGAGTCATAAAACTATCAAACTTTAAATACCATTGTCGTGGGGCTTTCTTAAGCCCATATAAACTACATTTTAGTCTGCAACATAAGTTTTCTTCACCCTTTTTAATGAAGCCCTCAGGATGCTCCATGTACACTTCCTCTTCAATAGCTCCATGAAGGAACGTTGTTTTAACATCAAGTTGCTCAAGCTCGAGGTTTGAAATAGCTTCCATACCCAAGATCAGATGACTTGTTTGCATTTTCACAACTAGAGAAAAAAATTTCATTAAAATCAATGCCCTTTTGTTCAGAAATTTTTTTTACCACAAATCTGGCCTTGTATCTTTGTCATTCTCCATCTTCTTTCAGCCTGTAGACCTATTTATTTTTAAAAAAAATCAATTTGGTGGAGCAGGGACTAAATCGCAAGTATCATTAGCATGCAAAGACTTGAGTTCATCCTTCATAGCATCCATCCAATGCACTAAACTCCCATCATGACAAGCTTGTCTTAATGTTTGAGGCTTTTCCCAATTAGAACATAAAGAAAATAAAAGCTCATAATCATCAAATGTTTGTGGATGTTTTCTTTCTATGGTAGACCTTTGCAACTGGATACCTAATGCAATATCGTAGTCTTTAATTTCACCAGGCCCCTGTTCATTACTAACATTGTGTTCATGTCCAGGTTGTTGTTCACGAGTAATGGCTTGATTGGGACCAATGGCTGAAGCGTTGCAAACATCAAGTGGTCAAAAGGATGCTAGAGCAGTCAGGGTAGGAGTGGCAGTGAGAGAAACAGGCAATGGTTGACAAGGTGAAAGTCGCATGTTGAGGTTTGAACAAGTTGTAGATGCATCAATAGGTTGCGTACATGGATTTGGAGGTGTCGGTGACTGATGTGATTCCTGCAGCAATGTGAAGTGAGGAAGTGATTTTGAAAACAAATAAAAATCCTTTGTGGTAATTAGAGGCTTAGACAATGTGGGTGCACCCGATGATGGAGGTAGAGTAGCATGCTCTACATCGACTTCCCCTTCCTATGATTGACCAGTAACTATTAAAGCAGGCAGGGTAAGATTTGAGGAGCAAACATGGGAGGTAATGATAGAGGGAGTTGTTGTCATAAGAGCCTACGTGGGTATTATGCAAGGCAGGGGTTGTGTAGTGGTTGTATGTCCAACATTGTTTGAAGGTATAACAATAGACAAGTGAAATTTAACATGAGGAGCTCTCCACACATGAATTCCATTGTCAAATAAATCAAATTTAATAGAATCATCAGAAGTGGTATTCCGATTGTGCAAACCTAAGAAAGACTTTTCATGGAAAATAACATCCTGGTTGTGAATAAATTTTTGAGCAATGGGATACCACAAACAAAATCCAAATTGGTCCTCACCATACCCTAGAAATAAGTGCCTTTTGGATTTCAAAGCCAATTTTTTTCTCTGGTCTTTAGGAATGTGGACATAAGCATCGCAGCCAAAAACACACAAATGATAAAATAAAATTTGTTTCCCATCCCACCTCTCTTCCAGAATGTCAAAATCAAGATGAGATGAAGGAGTGTGGTTGATCAAATAAAAATCAGTGTTACCGATTTTTTTTTTTCCAAACCGACATTGGAGAGCATGCACGGAGCTCTTTCCAAAATAGTTTGAATCAACCTCTCAGCTACACCATTTTCTTGAGTTGTAAAAATGATTTTTTTAATATGACGAATGCCATACTCCACACAAAAATTATCAATCTCGAAAGAGAAAAACTAACCACCATTGTCCATTAGTAGACATTTAATTTTCTTCCCAATCTGATTTTTAGTCAGAGCTTTAAAACTTTTAAATTTGGAAAACACCTCTAATTTCTTATTCAACATATAAATCCATACTACAGGTATGAGTGAAATCATCAAGAAATGTAACAAAATAATTAGCAGCACCAATAGAAGTTACCTCTGTAGGACCAAAAACATCAGAATGGACAAGCTCTAATGGTGAGGATTTCTTATCATGACCCATTCTCAAGAAGCTGGTCCTGTTCTATTTTTCATAAAGGCAATGTTCACATAACTCCAAATCAACGTATTTAAGACCCAGAAGCTGATCTAGTTGAAGCATAACTCCAATACACTTCTTACTCATGTGACCGAGCCTCTTCTTCCAAAGTTCAACATTACTATCTATAACAGCCATGGCAACTCCCACTTCACCATTGCACTCTAAAACATATAAACTCCCTAATTTCTTTCCTTTTACCAAAACCAATAGACATTTGGTTACTTTCCATGAATCTAAGGAGAAATTAACATTACAGTCATGCGCATAAAGCTGAGTCACAAAAATCAGATTTATTTTAAGAGTAGGAACATGACGTACATCTTTCAAAAGCCATTTGTTACCATTCTTGAGCGATAATGAAATATCACCCTTTCCGACAATGTCACATTCTTTGTTATCTCCAAGAAAAACTTTACCAAGCATACCTTCTTGATAATTCGTGAAAGCACTCTGACATCGAGTAGCATGGAAAGAGGCACCAGAGTCTAGAACCCACAAACTTGCATTTGTGTCACTGGCTGCAAGAACCAATACACCATCATCCTTAATAGCTGTAGTATTTACTCCATGATTGATCACTTTATCTTGGGCCCTTTTGTATTTCCAACATTTCCTTTTTGTGTGTCCTGGTTTACCACAAAACACACATGCACCATTTCTACCTTTTGATTGTGACCGATGTATAGTTTGAGACCTTCCATGGTTGTTATGTCTACCTCTTTCTTGACTCCTACCTCGATTGCTTGTGCCAACCGCTGTTAATGCATCACCTGAGGAAGAGTCTTGATTCTTCCTACTCATGTCTTTGCTTAGAAGTGTAGCAACAACCTCATCAAATTTCAGTTTAGTTTTGGTAGCCACTGAAGTGCTAATTTCCATTAGAACTCCTTCCTAGCTATTCAGCAATGAACATAGCAACATAATAGCTTTCATTTCATCATCGAATGTTATGCCTACTAAAATCAATTGAGAAAGTAAGGTATTGAACTCATTAAGGTGATTCTACATAACTCCTTCTTTCATTTTTAAATTGCATAACTTTTTCATTATGAATACCTTGTTCGATGTTGAAGCTATCTCATTTAATGAAGATAATTTATCCCACAACTTTTTCATTGTCTTTTTTGTTGAAACATTGTAGAGTACATTACTTAAGAGGGATAGAAAAATCATTGCCCGTCCCTTCTAATTCAGATTCTCCCATTCTTCAGGCGTTAAAATACCTTGACCCTTGGTTTTATTCTTAGAACGCGAATGAGAGATCCTGCTTAATCAGTAATTACTCCATCTGCGCTTTCCATAACTTGAAATTTTGTCCAGAAAACTTCTCTATTTTCCAGTTGTCTGCTTCATCCATGACTCCAAGAAATCTTCACTGATTTCTAGAAAATCAAATCAAGCTCTCCCAACTTTGATACCAACTGTTGAGATTTAAATTTCAGAAGTAAAATAAAAAATCAGATAAACACATTGAAGACAGAAAGACACAGAAAAGTTTTACAATGATTCATCCAATCTGAACTACATCCACTCTTAAGCAGGGGCATATCTCTTTTATTAAAATACAGGCATACAGAATACTCACAACTCTCAATGAACTCTATATAATTTTACACGCATAAAAGAACTATATTTGGCATCGCAACTTCTGGAAGATGAACATTTTTTTGGAATCTATCGGCTATAGCCAGAGAAATGACTTGGCTTCACAGTCCTTCAGAACCGTTACAAACAAAACCATTACAATTGGTACCTCACTCATAAATTATTCAACTATTTGGAGCTTTCTTGATAAAGTCTCTTTGTTGGTACAGGTCGTCTGTCTTGACGTTTACCCAGGTATACCATGCCAAATCCTCAATCTCCAAGTTCATCTTCTCGTTGAAGAAATCAGTCACTTGTTGTAGTTCTTGATAGGGAAATATGGGTAAACTACCCATCATATACATTACGTGACCTACTTCCATGTCGCTTCACTAATAATTACTGTAATCACCACCAAACCCGCGAATCCGAGGCCTTTTTCTTCTCTTGATATACAAAATATAAAGCACTACTAGTGCTGAGACTAGTGAGGCTGTCCCCATGGAACTACTTGTTTTAGAATATTCTAATTAAATACTATATTTTTATAGTTACATATTTAACAGTAACTTGACATTTAGTATGATCGAAAATTAATAAATTGCTTTTAGTTATTCGAAATTTAATATTAACCATTAATTCTAATAATTGTTAAGAACGCTCGTTAAAAAATGATTGAAATAATTAACAGATGAACAAAATTAAAGCATTTCTGACACATTTTTAGCTTCCACGTAAAAAGTGTGGATACTGAAGAGGAAGGGATGCTTACCTAGAGCAATAGCAGTCTTATTAGCAGTGTTAGACCCTCCTGAATGGTTTAATATATAAGAAAAGGCAGAGGTAATTGATAGCATTTTGCTTAGGAAATATAATTGAAAAAATAAACTAAAAGTTTGACACTTTTCATTCAATAAGTAGACAGGGATTTACAACTCTTACCGGGCTGCAATGATTAGCAACTAAAACAGATCAAATTTCTTTCATAGAAAATACAAATCTCTTTCCGTGGCCTGGAATGCTCACAGCCTTTGCTGGAATTCCATATTACTGTGAACCCATCCTTGATCCTTTGATGCAACGGTCGATTATCTCTTTCAAACTTTTTAACAGGTGGCTACACTAATGATTTACAATACGCGCCCAAGCTCGAGTCAGAATGATACCAAATCCTATTACATTCTAGAGCATACAGTTCAGTGGGTGGGTAATCTCTTTTTGCTTGTCTGCACTCTCCCCATAGACTTATATTCATGTATTCCTCAGAAATGCAAAAGTGAGGGGTAGACCATAATTCCCCTGTATGGTGGTCGACGGGTCGCAAGCACCTCCCCACATATTTCTGTCAACTATTGTCATGTGATTGACAAGACCCTCTTTCCCAATGACCAAAAGGTTTGAGTAGATAGTATTGGTAGCCACTGATGTTAATTAGAGGCATATCCACGTTAAGATCACAGTCAAGCTGAAGCGCTGGGTCACCGCAGCCGCTCTTCTTTCTTCCAAAGAAATATTCGAATGAATGATTCCCACATTCCAAGGCTTCTGGACAAGCGAGGCATTGCTTGAATATTGTGAAGAAAAGAAAGAGGAAGCACAGGAGGTATAGAGGGGGCAGACCGAAATGCTGAGAATTGATTTGATGAAGATGCAGTCCCTCTGTTTTCTTCTTCGTTAAAATGGTGAGAAGAAAACAAGTAGATATGAGTTGAGCAAAGGAACATGTGCCAGTTTTATAGCGAAGAAAGAGGGTGGGAGAAGGCAAGAAAATGACGAGGTGTGTGGAAAATCAAAAAGATAGTTAAGTCAATGCATCAAGGGTCACGAGTTAAAATTTCACTGGGATATGGTATATACATCTAGTTTGTAGCATAATGGATTTCCCCCACTAGAAATAAAGTAGTTCAATATTGCTGTTATTATATATAGACCTAAAACATATGAATAATATAATAAACTATAAAAGAACCTTTGCTTTCCTTTTCCTTTACAAAAGTAAAAGTCAAAATCACTACCTAGTTTGACTTACAAGGCAGTTGAAATTTTTTTGATGAATAGAGGCCTTCACTATTAATAGAAATATTAAAGTACAAAATTCACAAAAAAAGGGCCGGAAGAAAGAAAGATTCAACAATTGAAATACGCATATATATGACCTACTAAGTTTCACATGCTTTGTTTGACGTGTGAAATTGGATCCCACGAAAGTTAGGTTTAGATTAACTAGACTTGAAGGTCGCAGATAATTTAAAATTATTGTAGGATCTTTCTTCGAAAACCACTTGTCTAAAGGGAAATTGCACCCATGCATGGAAATATGAAATTTGGGTTCACCGTTATATCGTTGTGGGATGTGAGATTCTTGTACAAAAATTTTGTTTGTCTCATTTTGTCATCAAATGAAAATTCAATAATGGTAGCAAGTAAATTGAATAATGAATATATTCACTATCAATATGAGGAGAGTATTGTCAATAAGTGGGGCAACTTTTTCGTTTGATTTTGGCATCCGAATGTGATTGGGAAAAGAAAAGATACAACATGGTTTTAAAAGGCAAAACCAGAAGTTAGAGCAACAACGATGATGAGAAGAAAGTTGGAGGTAAATTCACCAGCATTTTACGTTTTATTAAGTATTTTCTTGAAAGATTTAAAATTCTAGAAAATTATGTTTGACTGACTGTAATCAAGTCAGGGTACAGATCAGGTCGTGAATGGGATTTATAGATATCTGCTTAAAATTCATTCCATATTACAATAGAAATTTAATAATTTAGCTTAGAGTCCTTACAGATCATGAGTCAATTTTTCTTGTTCTAAAAGTATAGATGTAAAAATAGATTATGCAACCTCGCCAATTTGCATTCCATGAAATCAAATTTCTTGAAGTTATTCATTTCCTTGTCAAGAACGAGTGAGTTTATATAAGTTTAGAAAAAAAATCTTTACAAGTGAGTTTATATAAGTTTAGAACAATAAAGTAGCTGTTCGTTGTCGTGGTTTTAATATGTTTTGTATGTTTATACAACTAAAAGTCTCAAGTGAGCACAGATTATATAGTTCGATTAGAGAGTCGCTGATGCAAAGTCAACAAGTGTTGCAGGCATCGAAGTTCCTGTCAACAACAGGAAACAATTGTAATCTTGTGTTTAAAGAATTACATTAATAATAGTATAACTCATGCTTGTTTGGATTCCAGTGATAAAATATGGCAGTTCTTCAATTGTCACCAGAAGAAGCCACTTCTCTTAACAATATTGCAAAACTGTTCGAGGGCAGATTAATAATACAACAATGTATTCCGTGCAAGAGATAATTCACCAAGATTTGTCTTTGTTTATTTGGCGAACCTCACAACACATAGCGGTGCATGAATATTTAACCAAAATGAAAATGATCGTGAGCATGATTATTTAATTTCTCTCTTTATTTTTTATTAAAGATTTATATATTTTATATTTAAATAAATTGAAAAATGTTCTAATTAAATGTTTCTTCAATTAAAATATAAATGTGTTTTCTACTAAATATGCTTCATCATATGAGCTTGTAATTCAAAACAAGAAGAAAATATTAAATTTGTTGAAACTTTGAAATTAAAGCTAAACTACTAAATTATTTATGTTCGGTATCTATAAAACTAAATTTCTAGTTCACTGTAGAATTCTGCTTTGAATTCTTCTGTGAGATTTGTTAGAAGATAGATATTCAATTGCTCAATTGTTAGTGTTGACATGAGGGCTGATGGTAGGTAACAAACCCATAAAACTAAAGGAGTTTGATTTGAACTTCCTAACATTATTGGCAAGCTATCATTGTTCAACCTATTAAATTTGAGTTGCTGCCAAAAAATTATATAGCCTTCCTGATTGCATTAGCAATTAGTAAAAGCTAAAAGGTTGGATATGCTGAGTTGTTATTTTGCGTGGAAGTCAATTCATTATGCCATTTTGAATATTAGAGATAACACTAATATTATAAGAATATAGATGTGTTGTATGTGTAGAAGTAATATCAATAATAAATCAGAGATTAGCACTGACCAAAGAAGATGCAAATGAGAAATACCAAAAGTAATATATGGAAGTATCTTGGCGAGTGCTTTATGTAAATGCCATACTTTCAAGAGAGAAGTCTGGTTGTTTCTCTCTGATTTGTCATGTGCTGACTATGACCATGTTTATGCTTGTTGCAAGATGTGATGCATTTATCATTGTATGAAGTAACAAAAGTTAAATTCCCATTATGGAAATTGAAACAATTCATATTTTGCATTATTTGTCATCTTGTGTTGGTTGACATCATATCAAATCCTACACATGTAGTCATATGAAAGCCTTTTCCTATTTCTGAGATGTTGGTTGCAATAGTGGATCAGCACTTGATGGCACCAAATAGTATGAATGGATCTTAGTAGTTTGGTGTATATGTGTCTAGAACCTTAAAAATGCCAATGATAAATACCGAAAATAAGTCTATTAAATTGTGCACACTAAATGACTCCATGTCTAATCTATTGAAATTGTTTCATCCCCATGCTTTTGGGGTGAACATTCAATTAAACGATCCAAAAATGTATAAACATTAGATTATTTGGGACTGGCGACGCTCCATAAAGTTGGAAAATAATGTTACTAGAATACCATTAAAGTTATTGTGTTGAGAGAGCAATGTCTTCTTTTTTTTATTTTCATTAAAAAGTTCTTAAATTTGCAATGAAACGCATTGCTCAAGTTCTGCTTACTTGAACTTGACATGTCTAGAACCATTAGTGTTTAGACAGTCTAGAATGGACAAAGATCTAGTAAATTGTGTGCTCTCCTCTAGAAAATCACAATCCTTACCTAAATTTCGCAGAGCCAATAATAGTCTACCAAATTTTTGTCACGGTTAACTTTTGCGCATGTTTGTATACTCCTTCAAATGCAAATATATAGGAGAAAAAAGAGTCTTTGGTTGGTTTAAAAAAACGATTTTGATCACTACTTAATGCCAAGTCCTCTGTGATAATTCCAGTTAGGAAGTCATAACTTGTTGACAATCAAAATAAATCCTTTTTTGGGATTAACGAACCAAAATTCGTGGAAGAATTGCTCAACCGTGTTTAAATACTTAATGTTTAAATTGATAAATAATAAAATCATGTAAAGTTACTATTTGTGACAAAATATTGTGCTTAATTACTCTTTTTTTTAAATTGGGTGAATGTCATTTTCTTGTATAAATAACTTTCTCATTTGATTTCTCTATTAAGTTGTCAATAGAGTGTATGTTGAATGATATCATCTTAATATGAGTAAATTGATATATATTAACTAAAAGGATAGGATAAACTATGTTTGTTATTAAACAATTATGTTTAACACATTAGAGAGTTTAATGTTGAATTTATATGATGTTAAAATATTTTATTAATTTCTATTGGTCAAATAAAGAATTTTGAAAGTTTTCTAATCCCTTGTGCAAAGATAAAGATAAAGCAATAAGCCTAACAAAATACCTTAAAAAAATAACATAACAATAACATGACAATTTGTAACATGGTAAAACAAAAGCTAACATCAGGCCTACCTAAAGACAAGGAAAAAACCCACCCAAAGTCAAGGTGGTTCAAAAAATTATTCTAAGAAGCTTTGCCTTAACTTAGAACAAGGGTCATCCCCAAATCAAACTTCTTGAGATAAAGAGGAGCCATTAAATCATTGGAAGAACTTTCCTCCAACTCCAAACTATATCCTTCATAGGACATTCCTTAGGGGATTTCCTTTTAGTATCTTCTTCTTGAACCTCTTGAACAAACGGAAAAGAAGACTTCATAGAAACAAGGATTTGATTCTTTATTTCCCAAATCAAATGTTCTTTCTTAGTTTTCAAGTAAGTAGTGGAAGTATGACTAATATTAGCACAAAACTTCAAAAAATCATAAAGTCCTCAAAATCAATTTGCTACAACCATTTACTAAATTTGGAGGCGATGGTAAATGAGAAGGGAGCACCTAGTTTTTCTCCATATAAACAAAAAATCTAGCAAACAAAGACATCATTAATTTGGTGATGTTATCCATAAGACAATATTTCCAAACAAAATTGATAATAATCATGGGTAAATGTATTGATCTATGTCACACTTTGGGCAAATGAAATAGATTTGGCCGAAATAGTTTCAGCCAGAAGAGTTCTGGCCAAACCCATGTGGTAGTGATGTGGGGGCCATGTGGCACAGGGGTTTTGGTCGATACTCCATGAGTATTAATGTGTGCAAAGAGGCTTTAGCATCTCATTTTGCACTAACAAAATAGGAGCAAGGGGCGAAGGGCTTAAGACATTCAACCGAAAACATCCAAGTCGGGATTTTTTTTTCTTTTTATGTTTTGAATGATTTATTTTACTAATTATCTTATAATATATTCATATTTTTTATATTTTAAAAAATAGTTTAATAACGGTTTACTATTTAAATAGTTTTTAGTTTTTAACAACATTTTACTTTTTAAATTATTTTTTATATTTTAATAATCTTTTAGTTTTAATAGTTTTAGATTTTAAACTTTTCATATAAAGAAAAACTCAAACCAATACTAGCCTTTAACCAATATCAAACCTAAGTTTCACTTCAATAGGTACATAAACCTTACCTTAACTTTACATTGATCTATAGTCACACAACAACATACCAAATCAACACTAACCCTAACTAAACACCAACCTTTTCAAACATTTCAACCAAAACTAGCCAACATCAAGCTTAAACGAACATCAACCTCAAACCAACATCATATGTAAACCAACATCAAGCTCATACTTACTTTAATCAACCTACACCAAGTTCAAAACTCTATACTAAATCTTTGAGACACACTTGAAAATGCCCAAATCCTGATTCTCTACAAGATGTCAATAAAGTTAACCTAACAACACCTTTCAAAATCTTTTACAAAGATAAATTCAAAATTAAATTTTCATTAAAGATTTCCAACCCTAAACTCAATGTATTCACTTAAATCACAAGATCCCACATTTAATGCCTCCACAAAATACACTTACATATAAACCATAGCAATAATCACCTCCAACTATAGTTGTACACTAATACATTTCTCAATGAGCCTAATTACCATCTAGGTTATACAAGGTTGACAAAATATAACTTTATATGAATGTGCTTACTTTAAGTCTACATGATTTTCCCCTTGTCTTGGTATATTTTCTCTACATATTAGTCATCATCATAATGTGTGGCCCTAATTTATCAACATGATTAGGATTCAATAATGAAACCCATTGGTTGTCAATCTAAATTGGACAAATGAACTAAATATGTGAGCTTATTTAATTCAACTCTATTTACTACCCAATTATTTTATTCTTGGTTTGGTGAGTGTAGCTCCATTCTTCTCTTGATTGTAGTTGTATATCATCTTGGACATTAAATTTTGAAACTACTACCCTTATTACTAATCTCTAAAATTGGAGATAAAATATAATATAAATTAATCAAATTGAATATATACATGTAACGTATTAACCCTAGATAAACTAGTTAGTCGACATGAATACCAATGAAAGAAGGAATTTAGGAATTGTGATACTCACACATTCCACACTCATTCATCGGTAAACCCTAATCCTTCCTTATCTTTTTGACTTAAATTCTGCATGTCTAATAAATTATCCAAAAATAAAATTGCTTTCACACACTTTTTCTTCTTCTCTCATCCTTTTTAATTCTATCTCCATCTTTTCATTTTGTTCTGAACTCCTCGTTATAATTTACTTGAAATTTTCTTCAGATTCCTTCCATTCTTCCATTATAACTTCCACTTATGTGTTGTTTATCCAAGCACTTTTTATCTTATTCCTCAATCCATATTTGATGAATCCCTTAGAATGCATCTTTTCATTCAATTTCTTTTCCAGATCTAATATCCTTTCCTTTGATTCCTTCAGTTCCTGACTAACTTATTTATGTCTTTCTTTGGATTTCCTGATGTGATCTCTTGACTTTTTGATACATAAATTTTCTTTCTTCAAAATTTCTTTTAGGTATACATTCTCTTATTTGGTACCTTAAATGTCACTCATCATGATTTACCAATCTTCTTTGGTTTAGTATCCTCCTTCCATCCATTCAAACATCCAAAATCTCCCTCAAGCGGTTAACCTATATCTGCAAGGGACCAAGATCTAATACCAATTGTTGAAGAAGCTAAATAACTGAAGGGGGCGGGGGTGAATTAGTTATTTCCACATACTTTATAAAACTTTTACTTTGTTGGTAAACTTGTAAACAACAACAATATTAAATTTTAATCAATTGGTTAACCACATTAAATATTCATAACAATCATGAACATGAAAGAAAAAAAACACCAAGACAAAGGATACCAAGATTTATACATGGAAACCCAAACTGGGAAAAACCATGGAGAGGATAATTCTGATGAAATGAAAGACCAGTTAAGATGACACTAGTTAAAGTGCTTTTTTAAAAGGCTCACTACCGCTTGTTCTCACTACAAGTTGACTCACTACCGGTTGTGCTCATTGCAGGTTGGCTCACTACTAGTTGGCTCACTGGCGATCAGGATAACTATCCTTACAAATGAAAATGGCTAAACGGAAATAAAAATATCACTGATAAAAGATGAATTGATATCTAATTGTATCTATCTATTCATGAAACAATTAAACAATTAAGCTCAATTATTATTACAACTGGTAGATCTGAATGTTGATCTTCTTTCTAACTATGAAATCCACTATAACACAGTATGCAAGCCACATATTGATCTTAAATAAGTTGCCTCACAAAATCCTTCTCACATACAACACCATCATAGGTTCACACTACACCATTGCATGTCAACCATCACCATGATACAAAAATTTTCTCTTTTATTTATATGAATATCTAACCATACATATGTCGAACACACCAAATGTGTGTGATTGTCCCAATTACAAAAGATATTACAATTAAATTAAATGCATTACCATATGTCCTAAATATAGGACATACTTAAGGAAATATTACAACACGCTACATGAGGACCAAATATAGGTCATACATAAGATTTTTACACTGCACATTACATTCACCGATACTGTAGGAATGCCACAAACAAGACCATGTCTTGATTACCAAAACATCTGAACCAAATAGTAGATGAAAAAAGATAGAGAAGGTCCAAATAAAGATACCAAAACCAATCTGATGAACAACACAATTGTCTAGCTATCAGAAACAACTAGAAGAACATTGCAAGCATAGAAATCATGAGAAACCGATGAGAAACTTCATACAAAATTGATCACAAGAAATATATGAGTGTACCAAAATATGTAGACCATGAATATAACCAAGTAAACCTACCATACACCATCAAAACTATCCTTAACCAAAAAATTTGTTATATAATTGACAAAAATTTGGTGCATATCCAAAACTGTCAACTACCAACTGATACCATAGGATGTCGGTATGATGGTTTTGACATCAATGACAACCAATGAAAGAAATAATTCAATAGGTCTAAAAACATCCCTATCCTTAAATTGATTTATAGATACCTAGGGTTTTCGAAGAACAATGTAGATTCTTGCAAAGGATATTTTATTTCATTACAGATGAACATTTTCTTTGGTCTAATTATGTCTCATGTTGTTTGAGTGAGTCATGTTGAGGAGGGTTCCTTCTCTAGTCAAAATAGTTTGGAGTTTATTGTCGGTGTTTCCTCTCTGGAACCTTTAAAATGAGAAAAAATGGTGTTAAAAGAAAATAACTTGTTACTATCTTGGAGGATGAAGAAGAAGAGATTAAGGAAAAGAAGGAAGAAGAGGAATTGGAAAAGAATGTAGCTTCTCCATTTGAATCTAATTCTGTGGATTTAGATGTGATTTAGTCTATGCTAGAGGATGGTGATTTTGATAGAATTAGTTATATGTGTACTAGGTTCTCTTCGGTGAGAATGAAAGAGATAGAGGAGTTTTTGACTAATCATTTGATTAGTTAAAAGACTATTGTTTATGATGTTTTAGGTGTTATACTAATTGAATTGGTAAAGGATGTTGAAGGAATATTGTTGTAGTATGGTGTAAACTACTATGTGGTCAAGGATTCCATTGAGAAGATATGTATTGTTGCTAAAAATAAATTATCCAGGATGATTGGTGAGACAAAGGATTGCAAAAAGAAATTCCAAACATATGCAAGCATTGTCTTTGGTGGCCTCTTGTTGTTGATAATTTTAGAGGTAGAATAAAATTCATATAGAGAGAATAGAAATAATTAGGAAAGACATATGATTACTTCAAAGATGGAGGAGGAAAGCAGAGGATAAGAGTTGGTTAGATACAAGGTGAAACATCGCAGTTGCAGAGACAAATAGAAGATCTAGTGAAAAAATTATGGCTAGTGAAGGACTTGGTTGAAGTCTGATTAGAGAATGTCTATGGTATCCTTGTTGATGCAAAACATTATGAGTGACAGTTCTGGTTTTAGAACTATAATGCATCATTTTATATGTTGGTATAACATGATAGCCTGTGCGTCTGGATTGGTGTTGTTGTGGTAAAATGGAAGAGGAATCTTCCAATCATTAAAGAAATGTATAAGAAATTTTTTACTGTAAAGTTTGTTGTATTAATTTGATTTTATAAGTTCTAATTTTTGTCCCTTTGCCATTATAGAAAAAAGGGGGAGAAAAATAGGAAGAATAAAAATAGTAAAGGAATATCTATAAAAACATTGAGATGGTTAAACACATTGAGATGGTTCTAACATTGTTCTCATTGATGCCAAAACCTTATACTAGTTGTATATCTCATTAAAAATTCTAAGAAGATGGGAAACTCAAATTTAAACCCATTTTCCCATCTTAGGCCTAATCTAGCACTAACAACTAGAAATGAAATAAACATCTTGTTTGGATTGACCCTAGTTTAATCCACCTAAGAATAGACATGCAAGACCTTATGTTGACAGGACTCTTGTGAACGGGTCTGCCAACAGAGGTAAGTTGTCATCGGGTACCGAGGTACCAACCAACTTTGCCTGTAAAGGTCGTCCGGGGAAATGAGATTCCCCAGGTCTCCAAGCACATGAGAGTCGGGTCTCGACGGTGCGGGGTTCGGTTGGGAGATGTAACTATTTTCAAGGGGGATAGGTGGTTATCTTCAACTCATTCTCTCTAGGGATTCAAGTAGGTGTGGTTTCTCCAAGCATGCTTACAATTAACAAATAAACTTAAAAAATATTCTACAGGGTTAGAAATATTTCATCTACTTATAGTTACTCTGAACATTCAAAACATCAACAATACTCTAGCACACTACAATAAATATCGAAGAAACATTCAACCATCAGTTCATATTTCATCAGTAGCAAAGGAAAGGAGGTTGTTAATCTACTTTAAGTGTTAGAGTAAAGGACATAAAGAACACAAAGCATAAAATACCGTCAACCTAGAAGACAGAATGCCAACAACATCATTGCAAGAACTCTCCCTTCTTCATTGACATTTCTTCTAGCAAGAACTAGTGCATGGTACAATGGTGGCCCCAAGGGAGCATCTAACTATTGAAAGGTTAAACTATGGAGCATTGAGCTCTGCAACATGGGAAATGAAAAATTAATTTGCTATTAACTTGAGGACTGCAAAATCATCAATTTTGCTGACCCTTGGAATGGGGCCGAACTTACTATTTATACACATCATTAAATCTAACCCTAACCCTAACTTATTTTACACTTTACAATAAAATACATTATTCAGTGGCCGGTACTACCTGTGCCACTCTACAAAAGACCTAGAGACAAAATAGGACTGACATGTTAAAATAATAAGACAAGAGAGGTGGAGTGGAAGAATCGGCCTCGAGAAGAGAGATGAGAAGGAGAAAAAAGAAATCTAATCCCCCGAGGATCGAGGTTACATGCCTCATAAATGGGAAAAGTGGGGCCTTGTCTTAAATGTGCCAGGTGTAACGCTGAAGTGACGCCTTGGGAAGACCATCTATCAGAAAACCTCTTGCCGATCTAACATACCTTGATGTAACTATCCACCTTTTGAAAACCTTTATTAACTTCTTTGAAAGTGACCAGTCAGCCTTATGAACCAAGACACGGGTCACTGAAAGAATAAAAAATGTAGGATCCAGGACTCTGGGATCCAGGAACTTACATGTCAAAAGAAAAAAGAATACAAAACACTTAGGTTTTCTTTGTCCCCTGGATAATCTTTATTGTTGCTTACTATCATTGAAGACCTGGAGGAGATGGGAAATTCCATCTTCATCAATGTCTTTAAGGTCGGCCTACTGGTACTTGGCCACCTCAATCTGTTCCCCTAGGTCTGGAATATTTCCCTTAAATTCATCGGTCATCTTTGTTGCATCATGGCCACTGAGCACCATGTGAGTTATTCACGTCATTTTAGCTCCATCTATCACCTCCAAGGATTGATACCTTGATTCCGTTAACTCATCAAACTTCCCCAAAACATATTCCTCCAGCGTGCATGTGTCAGTGCTAAATGGATCAGCTCCGGAGACCTTAAAAAAAAAAGACTTGTATAAATTGAAAGAATATTGTGCTGCACTAACCTTATACTGTAGAGTCCCCACCACTTTCTTGATTACCCCCAATGTGAGGTGAAGTCTGGAGTGTTGGGTCCTCACAAAATCAAATGACTCTTCCCCTAAAATTCTAGACTCAGAAACAATCTCTTCTCTGAGGCCGATGAGTTCTTCTAACTCAACCTTCCATGCCTCATAATTCTTGACGTCTGCCTCCCATATACTAATGGTGGTTTTTTCCTGATGTAAGATGTGGTGGGCTGCATATAGGTCTGGGAGTGTGGACACCAGGAAATGCCAGACGTTTCCCAACTGCAAGGTGACCCATTCATCAACCGCTTGGGCCTTCTTCTTCATCGCCCGTAATGAGTCTATATCACTATGTGAAAGTGAGTCATATGATGTAGAGGCCCCCAGAGGAATGATGCTAATGGGTCAGGCCAGCTCAATCAGCAACCCCATGAGGTTTGCATTTTTCTCCCATTCTACTTTGAATGTTTGAGCTTCCTTTTTGTAGTGAGCCTCTACTTTCTTGGTTGCTTCTTTCAACAGGTCCAATTTGCCATATTTTCCTCTCTTCCCCAGAAAAACCTTTTGTGACATCATAATCTCTAGCCTCAACCATTGCCTCATCTGCATCTGGGGAAGGTATCACGATTACTACGACCATTTCTCTGCCCGGCTCGATTAAAAGAGTGTGAACCGTCCAGGATTTCTTAACCTTGGGAAAATTTTGTGCTTGAGCCATCATCTCTGCCAAAGAAAGATGGGCTCTAGGTGTTGATGGGGCCTTTCTCTTATGAGATTCCACCAACCATTATGGCAGTCGGGGTGGCTTGGTAGCCAAAATCTATTCCTGTGATCTCTCCCTGATATCATGTTGTGCCCCTTCAACAGTATGAGTCTCTTCCAGCTCCTTCCTTGTGTCTTCTGACTCACCGAAAATATTTTCTCTGGTGGTACCTATTTCCTCTACCCCACCTATATCTTCAGCAATATTTGGGTCCTCATTGGTGGCCCCGGGGTTTTCTTTTTCTTCCCTTTGCTATTCTTCCTCAGCCTTGATTGCTGGGGTGTCTTCTTCCATTGGTCCATCCTCTGGTACTTGGGGAGGAAATGGGCCAAGGTTTAACATTTGGGCCATAGTGATTACCTCCCCAAATGTTACCTTTAGGAGTGGCATTTGGAACATGACAGTTGGGGTCACGGTTGTTTCTGTGGGTCCAGTTTCCCCAACTGATGCCATTTGTTCACTTTGTTTTTGTTGCCCTGAAACTCCCACATCCTGTATTTTTGGGACTTGAGAGGAGATCTCTTTCTCTGTCCCCTTTTCTTCTTCTACCTATTCCTCCTGCTCCTGTGCAGGCTCCTATTTTGGAGCTTCCTCCTGCTCCAGGATTTCAACCTCTGGTTGTTCAATGTCTCTCTGCAAATTCCCAAACTCATCAGTTCTAAAAATATTGTCAAATTCATCCTGAGGGGGAGGATTTTCCAAGAAACATGAGCGAGCTTTGGTTCCTTTTTTGGCTCCAGGGAGTCAGAAGAAAGGATTTCTACTTGTGGGATCTAAGGCATCCCCAGCTCTGGTTCTACCTTTGGCTTTGGATTAAGCCTTTTCTTCTGCCTAGTGACCAAACAAGGCCTCGCATCCCTTAGGGCAGCCTGCTTCTCTTCCAAATATACTCCTGTCACCATGACCATTAGTGCTTCTAGTGAAGGGGAAGAGGGAGGACGGACAGGTCCGGTCATGAGCACTGGAGTAGCCAGCCGTGTGATTAATTTCTCCCTCATCTGCTGCGAGGCTGCTATTGATTTCTTTAATTGTTATTTTATGGGGGTCTCCTGTAGAGTTGGAGTCTCCATTATTCTTTTTCCCCTATCTTCTCCCTGTGAAGAATTTTTGGCCCTAGGGGTCAGCTTTGGTACCACCTGGGCAGCCCTACAGGAACTCTCAAGGCATACTCTCTTAAAATATTTATGGCTACACTCGACCACATTGTGAGTAAATTCCTCAATGGTGGGCCCCTCCTGGGCATTCTAGTCCACCGGTGGGAGGGCCAACTTATCAATCCCCTTTGCCTTGTACTGGGGGTCTATTGTGGGTCCAGTGTCTGAGAAGTTGTCTAGAAATTTCTGGAGCTTCAACCTTTCCATCATCCCCATGGTCATCCAGACGTAATGCCCGCTCTGGACTTCAACGTCATCCTGGAAATCTTCCCAGAAGTCCTCCATGTGATATTGGTGGGTATCTAATGCGTGGGGAAGTGCTAATGCAATTTTACCATGTGGATCAAAGTTCTTCCACGCTAGATAGAATTTGGCTAAGTTTAGGCTCTTAAGTTCATTGTCTGCCTCCTTGGCTGCGGACAAATTGCGTATAAGGCATGCAATTTCATCATTTGCCTGCAATATTCGTCACCTTATTTAATGTGTATAAGGCATGCAATTTCATCATTTGCCTGCAATATTCCAAGAGAATTATCTTGTTCCCACAATGTTTGGGCTACAAGTAAGGTTTCCTGGAGAAGCCGGTTACCCTTATGTATGTATGCTGCTAGAATTGTATGTAATAATGGCCATAAATTCTGACCAGATCCATTGCCTCCTTGGGGAGGAGGTAGCTTGCATCCCGGGTAGGTATGAGAAGGTTGTAGTAAATGAAGGCATTTTTCACCCAACAGATACTAGGGAAACTAGCCTCCCATTGGATTTGTGGAAAATAATCCCATGGAGCCTTCTGACCCAGGCTAATCTTGAGTACACCTGATGTGAGTAACCCATTGGTGGTGGGTCGTTGTTGCGCTAGGGTCCATAGAACATAAGAAGTCATATAAAACTTCTGCTTTTGGGCCACGTAAAGGAACTGATAATCCACATGGTTAGAAATAATAGCGGCCCAATCAAAATATTCCCTTCCAGTGGTGATGCCAAGAAAAAAGTAGTACATCCACCCTATGAATTCTTGGGCATGTGGTTTCCCAAAGACCTGACATAGTGCTATCATCCCCATTTGGATTATTTCTTTAAACTCAGACTGGGGGATCTCTAGCTTCATTTTCTTTGGATCCCTCTTCGTAGTCTTGAGCCATTGATTAATCATGTATTGTCGGGCTACAACCTCCTGCTATTGAAATTGAGCTAAGGCATCAGCTTTGGTGATGACAATTGGGTTATCGAACTGAGGGATCCCCAACCCAACCCAAAATGTTGCGGCGTCGAGAGACACCATAGGGGTGGGATATCCGGTTGGTTTTGGTGCTGCGAGCATGATGGCCCAGATGGAAGAGTTGTAATGTGCTGCAAGTGTTAGAATCAACTCTGGGGCCTACACCGAGCATGGGAAACAAGTGGCCTTAAGAATCCTAAAATCCCCGATGCTGATCGCCAATGGATCCCGGGCTGTCACTGAATGTACATTATCTTGACTAGGGCCTGCATCTCAACCCACATTCTGACGCTGGTGTTGGTAATTAATTAAACTTTGGACTCAATATTTGATCCCATGACAGTGTTGTCCTTCATGTACTTCATGCTGAAAGGTAAATTTTCTAAGGCTCTTTCCATTTTAGATCTGACGGCTGCCCTAGTGACCACAGTGGAGGGAAGTTCCAGACTTCTGGGTGGTGAAGATGCGGAAGCCTCAGAAATTTTAAGATATGTTATTCTAGAAACATGTAAGACAAGGTGACCATTAGCATTTGTAGACAAACAATATTCTAGGATCCGGAGATCTTTCCACCATGACACATCCTTTTCCTGAAAAGTTAGTTTAGGTCCAAAATCTTGAAAAGTATATATATAATGCAAACTTAAGAAATTAACCATTATTCGGGCCCGGGGGTCTCAGCATATCTAACGAAAGAAAGATGTGGTTTGGGTGCTGGAAAAAGACCCGGAGTCTGAAAAACTAACCACTAGAAGGTGTGCGCGAAAAGTGAGCTGATAGGCCTACGTCAGCGTCACATGGCTACGCAATAAATGGGGAGTTATGGTGATGACGGTGCCAACTATCTGAATGCGCAAAAATTAGATGCCACTTGGACAGTCTTGAATGTATACATGGGACATAAATGGATCATTGAGGCTAGTTTATGGAGGAGAGGGAAAATCACCTGGTTGAAACTGACCAAGAGTTAAGCTTTAACCAGGCGGTATCCTACCCTGAACGAGCTCGCAAGCTTGTATGGAAAAAATATGAGGCACGAAAAGGTTGATGTGAGACTAGATGAATATAGACAATATATACACCTAAACTACAGCAGGGCCAAAAGGTATATACATGGAAATGGAAGGATATACATGGAAAACATTAAATTTATAGAAAAAGGTAGCGTGGAGCGACCACCCTATACAAACATGCACAAAATGTACAAAATATATGATTCATATACAATGTTTTACATTGCACAGAGGGTAGACAACCCTCTGGTAGAGCCAACCCACCAACGGGTGGTGAACCAAATGACCAAAACACAAAAATAAAATGAAAAACAAAACCAAGCAAAACACAAACCAAACAAAAACCAAAAGCAAGAAAATGAAGGAAAGAAACAGAGACCAACCTAAAAAACTAGAGAAAGGAAAGGAAGGAAAGGCACCCCAAATGTCTACAATAGCTTCCAGCTTCAAAATGATCACCACCAGCACCACAAATGACTCACAATTGCTCAGAACAACTCGAAAATACTTGCGCTTAAATTTTGCTCAAATCGCCAAGGAATCGCTTAATTATTTTAATCGCGGTAACTATGAAAATGACACGTGAGTCCTATTTATACCCAAGGTGAAAAACAAGTCACATTTCCTTCCACAAACTCTGAAACAAGCCAACCTCCAGACTTTGGGCCCATGGATTCCATGCAACCATACCCTCTTATGAAAACAAGATATCGTGACAATGAATCCCAGAGTCTGTAGCCCGACTCCTTGACAAGGAATGACCAACTCTGGGACCGGGACCTAGAGACACAAGGGAAAAAAACATAAGAAGAAATACCAACACCACATGAAAGAAAACCTGGAGAAGGAAAATAAAGAAACAAAGGAAAAAGAAAGGCAAGAGCCAAAAGAAGAAAACAAAAAAGGGGGACCCAACATTTTGCACACAAAATGTAGGGATGGGGATGCAAGGCATAACAAATGGTGACTATCTCGGATGAATTTCTTAGCGCATTTGAGAACTAAAGAATCTCTGGCTAGTAAAACTGGAACAAATCATTACTCGAAGCATCTTACTTGTAAAGAGTAACATGTCTGAGAAAATCTGGCCATACACGATTTAGTCCATGATCCTTTTCATCAGTGGTGAAGTGTGTGCTTTGGAAGGAAATCAAGCCAATGACCTCTGGGAGAAGCAAAGAGGAGGCACTAAGTATATCAAACCCCAAAGTCATCAAATCCATTTGTTTCTCCTAGACACCGGAGTTTCATCTATTTCTTTTTCTTTGTTATTTCTGGGCGGGAGGGCAATGCTTCTTTCACCATCAAGCTTAAGCTTAGCTAAATTTAATGGTGGTACTTATTTCACCCTTCCACCTCTCTTAATATGCTGAACGGGGCAGGAAAACTCCAAATCTAGAAAGAACCTTTAAAATTTTAGACTTGGGCCAATCAACCAGTGCAACTGATCTACCCTCAATGTGTCTGATTTCTTGTTCCTTACTTTTCATTTCACTGACTACCAAACTTTTGGGGATAAATTCAATGAAGATTACTCATAATGTACTACCAAACTTGCAAAGTAACTCCAGAGACCAGACTGATTCCATCATCTTAACCATAGGTTCCTAAGTTCACGGTCATGTTAAAGACAACATCCCGGAGACCAGATGTTATGCAAAGCATACCAATCCTCACAAGGGGAGAGCAAAACCCCAGGACCTGAATAGAAAATAAGAAAAGAAAAGACAACACAAAAGAAAAAGGCGGTCCTGGAAGATGGCCAAAAAAACTATTTACAAAGCAAGGTACCTCTGGACGAGGCACTGGGAAAGTAATATTTACAAGCAATGAACTTTACATAAAATACAACTCTAGACAAATCGGCCTCATTCGAAGTAATGTTTGAGAAACTATCCATTGACGGGAAACAGGATAGGTTCTCCAGTCACGGTATTGAGGTGGTAGGTATTTTCCCTATAGATTTCTGAGATTAGGTATGGCTTGAGCTAGAGTTGTTGGAACTTGGTGTGCTTTCCCTTCTTTTCTCGGGTCTTGTCCCACAACAGGACTAAGTCCAAAATATGAAAGGCCTTTTATTGGGCTCTTCATTCAAACAATATTTTTACCACTGCTTGGTGATAGGTAGAATGTTCAAGGGCTACGTCTCATTGCTCTTTTATTCCGGGTTGCTGAATTCCTGCATAAACTACAAGACTGGGATTTGTAAGTTGATTGGGAATACTAGGTTCTGGCCATAAACCAGATGGAATGGGGATGTTCCTAAGGTGGCCTTAATTTTAATGTGATCTACCCAGAGGGCGAATCTTAGCTTTTGGTACCAATCCCGGGGATTCTGTTCTAGTAGGTGTTTGATCACTTCAAGTAAATTTTTGTTTGTTGATTCAGCAACACCATTCCCCTAGGGGTAATAGTTGCTGGAAAAATTCTAATTGATCTTCCAGTTATAGGTCCATTCAATTAGTTGAGCCAAAGAAAATGCTGGACCATTGTCACATACTATAGCGAAGGGCATTCTGAATCTTGTGATGATGTTCTTCTAGGAATTTAATAACTACGTCTGTCGTGTTGTTTTTGCAAGGTATGGCTGCAGACCACCGGGTGCAGTAATTGGTTACGGTTAAGATATATCAGTGGTTGATAGATGATTTGGGGTTGATTTCCCTGATAAAGTCAAATTCCCATTGGGCAAAAGGCCTAGCCTCGAAGACTGGTTGTAAAGGCATAGCTGGGTTACGCGCATGATGTGCCACATCTTGGTAGGTATGACATCTTCGGACGTGATTATAAGCATATTTAAATATGTAGGGCCAATAATATCTAGCCTGAAGGATTTGAGGGGTGGTGGCGTTGGCTGAGCCATGCTTGGTTCCAAACTGCCCATGGAATTCTTCAATCAGTTTCGCAGCTTGGTCCCTATAAATGCACCGAAGGTAGACTCCCTCATAGTTCCTATGGTAAAGTACAGAGTTTTTGATCATGAAGTGAGCATTTTTCATCCACACAGCGTGGTGTTTTTTTGGAGGCAACCCCTTTGGGCATCTATTGTTTAACAATAAGTACACTAGGTCAATGTACCATAGGTCTCGAGTGATAGACTCCATTGTGTAAGTTTGACATTCTATGTGGGGAGTCTCTTCTACCATTGCTTGACTCAGTCCCTAGCCTCAGACTATCTTCATGGGTTGCATATCTAAGTCATATTATTGGAGGATGGCCATCCATTTCCCCCATCTTTCACCCAGTTCACTCTGCATCAGCAAAGATTTCACAACCTGGTCTGGGATGATAGCATGCACCTTGCTCTAGAGAATATCATGCCAGAATTTCTTCACGATGCAAACAAGAGAAAAGGCCTTCTTTTCCAATGATGAATATCGGACTTTTCCATTCTTGAAGGGGGAGCTCATGAAAGATTGTTAGAAACATTGAGAGGGGGGGTGAATCAGTGTTGATCAATTATTTATATTTCAGCCAATTAAACATAAAACAAATATGCATTCAAGAATCTTAACACAAGAACACATAACACATGATTTGATTACGAAGAACCTTGATCAGAGGAAAACTCTGGTGGGGATTAGTACCCACAAAATATTGTACTAGGTATAATGAACCTGTTAAGGTTCCTTTGCCCTATTAGAAGCAGTCTTTACAATTTGAGTATAATGACCTGGTTAAAGGTCAGACCCTATTAGGAGTCTTTTACAAAACCCTGTTAGGGGTGTATGGCTCACTGCCCAAATAATATGAAGGCTACAACCCTTTAAATGTTGATATGCACTATATCAAAAATGAACTACTATAGTGACACTATTGTCTGATCACTTCCATGTATGCATGGATTCTCTTACTCCTTCAAAGAGCTATATCATCTTCTAACTTCATTATACTATCCCTCTGTAACTTATTCTTACACAATAATTGACTTCTCTTGCATGTTGTAACATAACAATACATTACATACTTATATCTTTACAAACGAATAGGTGCGACCCAAAACATAACACTTAGTCGGCCTCATTAACAAAATATACAATGCTTCCAAAAAAGTCAACTCAAGAATGTTTACAACAACGTTAATTACATCATTACAAACTTATAACTAAAGGCGCTTAGCCCTAGCATCACAAAATAATACACGCTGAACAAAATAGTAGTCAGCTTCTGTGTTCTATATTCTGGACTGTTTCCTAGAATGTAGTGTACTAATCTATCTGTATATTTTCTGTACTAAAGTTTCGTACCTTGTGCATTTGGATATAGCATGTATATACACCATAGAGTATATACCTAAGCATGCCTGATCTGGTGTGGTCTCTAACATGTGCGTTGATGTGCTGATCTCTATATCTGTCTGTTTGCTCTATATTTTGTACTTAGTCATTTTATCTTCTAAGTTATCTTTGACAGAAACTTAGTATGAATTTGTTGCCATGATTGACAACACAAAATAAGCCATGCTTCCTCAGGAAGTCAACTTGCCAACAATCTCCCCCTTTGTCATTTATGGCAACAAAGGAATGTGGCTAAGTTACACAAAATGACTTCATTCAAAAATAACTGTATATACATATACTTAATGATATATACATAAATAATATTCCATGTATACACATTCTATACTACTCCCCCTTTGACATGAATGACAAAGGTGTGCAAAAAATTGTAAGTCTTCATACTTACTCCATATATACATCCGGGTATACAACTTGAAGAGACTAAATCTCTTTCTGCCAGAATGCTTTCATTGTATTAATTGTTTGGAGGTGTGCGCATAAAGCATATGTTAACTTCTCCATTTTCACTAGATCCAAGCAAGGACCTTGATCATAAGTGTGCATTGTGTCATCTATTTATTTGATGTTCTCAATAAGAACTACTAATGAAGGCGCAAGTGCATTTCTCAACTGAGTCTATCTAACTCTTATCTTGCTTTTTTTAATCTTTGCCTTCTCAATTTTGTCCAGTTGTCCTTGGTAGACGTTATTGCATGTGTTCATGTCCTGTGTGGAATTCTCAACAGATTTTCTTATGTTTTCCATCATTTCTTCAACTTCTTTTATCTTTTTAGTGTGCTCAGAGGTGAGCTTCACTCTATCCATGCAATTTACTATAACTTTCTTCCCTTTTTCTGCCAACTCTTTCAGTATAGACTGTCCAATCTTCAAAGAGTTCAGATCCAAGGTAAAGTTCTTCACCACTTAATTCAATCTCTCCTTCTTATACTCATCTTCTGCAATCTTAGTAGCTATCTCTACTAAGATGGTGAAGTGTGACTTGAAGTTTGTTAGTACACTATCCACATGTTCAATAGTTTGAACTTTTGCAACTTTCTTATCAGCAAGAACTAACTCATTCAAAATGATTATTGATTCAATAAAGTGTGGGTTCTTCATCACATGTTTCCCCTTTGCCTTTTCCATTGCAAGGATGCTGATCTTAATGAGGTCTTCTTCTTCCCATGTGTCAAAACTCGCTGAATCAGGAGTTAACCTTGACAACAATGAGGTGGATGGTGACATAATAGTATTCTGACTTATTTCCACACATTCACTTTTGATATGTACCTCTTTAACTAGTGACTCATCAACTTGAGTGTCTTTCTCCTTATCCAAATCTATTGGATCAATCAAAGGAACTTCATCCTGTTCTAAAGATGTATCATCAATGTTCATTGCTTCATCAACTTTGTTCATATCATTATCAGAAGTTGTCATAGATATCTTGACATTGTCAACTACTATAGTATCTTCTGTATCTTTAGTTTTCTCAGTAGTTATTGTCACTGTGGGAACAGAGACCTGTGGACCTGTTATGGGAACAATCTGAATTACTGGAGTTGTATCCTGTTTAGGAGGAGCTGGAGTAACTTTTGCTGTAGGCGTCGTTGGTGGATACATGTGTCTGTCCATAAAGACTTTTGTAAATGCTTTTTCAGTCTCCTTCCCAACCTGTTCATATTACTTGTTCATTATTTGTAAAGTCCTTGTCTTGGTTCGGAGATGAGGCTTTACAAGATCTAGCAAAATAGCCTTCTCATCATGTGAAAAAATAGGGAGAAGAGTATCCAGAGTTTCTTCTCCAATCTTCATGTCTTCCTCAATAGCATGTCTTTTCATAATTTCCAATAAATTCCATAAGTCATCTGGTATCACTATCTTCAGTTCAAGAACTGATTTCTTAAATTTGATCATATGAGATATGACCATGTAATGTATCTCTATCTTATCAACTTCTTTATATTTGTTATAGACCTTTGAAAGTGTATCCAATCTTCCTTCATTTATAATCCTATTCTTCAATATGTTGAAGCTTGGTCTGAAACCTACCTCAGGAGGTGCTTGTGTAGTCTTTGTAGTGCTCCTTGTGGTTCTTGAATATGGATAAACTGTAGTAGCTTGCTTCCTTCCTTTGGGTTTTTTACTAGGAACAGAAGATGGAGATGTATCCAAGTTAATGGTGGTAGTAGGCGCAGATGTACTTTCCTCATTTTTCTTCTGTTTCTTCTTCAGAGATTCATTAGTCTTCTCAAACTTAACTTTAGCAAATTTGGCTTCTTTTTCCATATTCAAATCTTCTCGAGTGACTCCATCAGCTTTCAGTATGTTAGATGTGGTTTTGGACGCTTTCATTTTATTAACAACAAGTTTTAGTTCAATGTCCACTTCATCAATATTTTCTCTGTATGTTCCCCACCTAGGTTCATTGGGGTCTTTAGGTGTTGATAATAAGACCTATGCATATCCCTCTAGCACATGGTCTTCAAATTCATATCCTAGTGGATGAATCCACTTAGTTCTAGGCTCAACATCCTCCATGCATGTGCAATCTGTTTCTACCATAAAACAAATAGTGTCCCTGTACTTGTCAACTATCTTCTCAGATAGTCTGACCCTGCTCTGCATTTTAACCCTGAATATCTTTATATCCATGTCCATTTTATCTCTTGCACTGCTCTCTAAGGTGGCCTTAAGAGATATTT
>MU227254.1:53059-105032 GCA_018584345.1 Thuja plicata | reverse complement strand
GCATTCAAGAATCTTAACACAAGAACACATAACACATGATTTGATTATGGAGAACCTTGATCAGAGGAAAACTCCAGTGGGGATTAGTACCCACAAAATATTGTACTAGGTATAATGAACCTGTTAAGGTTCCTTTGCCTTGTTAGAAGTAGTCTTTACAATTTGAGTACAATGACCTAGTTAAAGGTCGGACCCTATTAGGATTCTTTTACAAAACCCTATTAGGAGTGTATGGCTCACTGCCTAGGCTCACTGCCCAAATAATATGAAGGCTACAACCCTCTAAATGTTGATATGCACTATATCAAAAATGAACTGTTGTAGTGACACTATTGTCTGATCAGTTTTGTGTATGCGTGGATGCTCTTACTCCTTCAAAGAGCTATATCATCTTCTAACTTCATTATAATATCCCTCTAGAACTTCTTCTTACACAATAATTGACTTCTCTTACATTCTGTAACATAACAATACATCACATACTTATATCTTTACAAACGAATAGGCATGACCCAAAACATAACACTTAGTCAGCCTCATTAACAAAATATACAACACTTCCAAAAAAGTTGGCTCAAGCATGTTTACAACAACATTAATTACATCATTAAAAACTTATAACTAAAGGCGCTTAGCCTTAGCATCAAAAAATAATACACGCTAACCAAAACAGTAGGCGACTTTTGTGTTCTGTATTCTGGACTATTTCCTAGACTGTAGTGTACTAATATGTCTGTATCTTTTCTGTATTGAAGTTTTGTACCTTGCACATTTGGATATAGCATGTATACACACCATAGAGTATATACCTAAGCATGCCTGATCTAGTGTGGTCTCTAACATGTGTGCTAATGTGCTGATCTCTGTATATGTCTGTCTGCTCTGTATTTTGTACTTAGTCATTTTATCTTCTAAGTTATCTTTGATAGAAACTTAGTATGACTTTGTTGCCATGATTGACAACAAAAAATAAGCCATGCTTCCTCAAGAAATCAACTTGCCAACAAAGATATGGGTCATTCTTCCCCCTTGACCTTATGGGTCAATACTTCCATTGCAGAATGCAGCAAAACAAAGGAGTAAATGTAAAACGGGAGGGAGTAGTCCAGATTGGCCAGGACGGGTGCCTCCATTATCATTTGTTTAATTTGGGTGAATGCCCACTTTGCCTCAGGACTCGACCAATTTTGGTATCACTTTACATCATCTCATTGAGTGGCTTTACTATCTTGGCTAATCTAGTGATGAACCACCAAACAAAGTTGATCTTTTCAAAGAAAGATCGCATCTCTTTCTTGCTGTCAGGCATTTGTAGATTTAGTAGCGCTTCAACTCTCTCGAGGTCAATGGATATACCCTTCTCAGAGATAATATGTCCAAGCAACTTCCCTTCGGTGACCCCGGATATGCACTTCTTGGGGTTGAGGGATATTTCATACTGGTGACATCTCTTGCAAATCTGGGTGAGGTGGGAAGAATGGTCACGCCTGTCCCAGGAAAAGATGGTCAAATCATCCATGTAGATGATTATGCACCTATTCACAAGGCCCTCAAATGTAATGTCCATATCCTTTTGAAATTTGGCCCTTGCGTTAATCAAGCCAAAGGGCATCGTCTGATATGCAAACGTTTCCCACTTGGTGGTGAACACCATTTTCTCTCTATCTTCATATTTAACCATGACTTGGTTCTATTTGGAGTATCCATCCAAGAAAGACATCATTTGTGACCCATTCAATAGCTACAATACCTCATCCAACGAGAGGAGAGGGTGATTATCCTTTTTGGAGGCTCTATTCAAATTTCAAAAATCCATGCAAAGGTGAATTTCACCACTCTTCTTCCTAACTGGGACCAAATTGGCAACCCACGTAGTATGTCAGATTGGAAAGATTATCCAGGATGACAGTAGTTTCTCCACCTCTTTACGAATCAGAGGCTCGATCAGTGGGTTTACTGGTCATTTCTTTTACCAAAAAGGCTTAGCATCGGGTTTCAAGGGGATGGTATGAGTCATAATGGATGTGTCATATGTTTTCAAATCCTCATATCCCCATGCAACCACATCTATGTATTCTTGGAGAACCGTGAGAATCTTCTCCTTCTCCTCAGGGGAGCAGGAGGTACCAATGTGTATCATCTTTTCTTCACTAGGCTAGCCGATGTTTACTTTCTCAAATTTTCCTCCCTCAAATGAGGAAGACATCTTTTCCTAGCCCTGAGGGTCTGAGTCAAAGATACATTCAAGTGCGACCATCCCCTTTGGGATGGTGTTAGTAGGTAGGTCCATGATCCCATCATCTTTGTCACCCTACCCAATATCATCACGGTCTTGTTCCTCCACTATCTGGTCCTTGAAGACACCAACATTGGCCATGAAGGCCAGGATATGCTAATCATCCTCAAAAATATCAAAGTGGGTGACATTATCTGGAATGGATGGGGTGGAGATCATCTCAACAAAAAATCTCCAGAGTCGTGAGCCAACAATAGGCTCGAGTGTGCTGGCAGAAACAACGAGGGCATCTGGGACATAAGTTTGTCACTGGGGAATAAGATCAATTCTGAAGGCATCAAAATATTCAATAAGGCTCCATGCCTGATTGCAGTATGGAGCCAGCCTCTTATCATGACATGTGTACTGACTCCGGAGCTATTTGACAATCAAATCTAAATCACCCAGAGCCTAATTTTGGGTGATTCCTTTCCTTAAAGAAAATAGGAGTCCAAGGACCAAAGCCTCATACTTCGTAATGTTTTTTGTGTATTTGAACTGTAGCCTGTAGGATGCGAGGAAGGATTTCCCTCGCGGGTTGATTAATTTGACTCCAGCCCCATAGCCTTGTTTGGATCGGGACCCGTCAAACTTAAGGGTCCACAGGTCGTCGCTTGTAGTCTGGAACTGGGGTGATGTAGAAGTCTTTGGATTGCCTTTGGGAGACTTGGGAGGAGCTTCCTCCTACACTGATGGCACATGGGTGAGGTTTGCCTTTGGAGGTGTTTAAAATTGAGATCCCCGGGGAAATTGTAGTGAAGAAGTGCTTCCATTAGGAATACTGGATTTCAAGGAATCAACTGTATGTTCTTTGTTCTGGAAGGCATCGATGTGCCGAGTAGTGATAGAAAGGCAAGGCTCACACTCTAATTCTAAATTTTTTTGATAGTGTACTCGGCACCAAGTGCCAGACAAGAGTATAGCGGGGGTCACTATGGCACCTTGAGAGTTAACCTCATCCCTCAATTTTTTTTCTAGGTCCTAGGTTCTCTGCAAGACTATGGGATCCTCCCCGGGGGTGAAATTGAACATTAAGATCTCAAGGGGTTGGAACACCCTAGGGGAAGTCTCAGAGAAGAAGACCTCATTAACTCTCCCAACTTCGGTAAGGGCCTACTTCATCTGGGGCTCACTTTCAACCTATATTTTGTTTGATTCTCCTTTCCAGCGGAGCCACAAGTGGGAGAAGTCAGTCAAAAAGTATCCATTCAAGGACTTAGACCAATTCTGACTTAGTAACATACCATAAGTCTCTAGGATATCCACCACTTAGATATCGATTATGCTTGCTATTTTGGGGTCCTAGATGAGTTGTATCCAAACATTTTTTAGTTCTCCCACCATTTTCACAGCAGTTTTATCCAATTGAATCACTGCGCCATTAGATGGGGTGGGTCATAACCCGAGCTTCTAGCATATAGATAAGGGCATGATGTTTTCTAAAGCTCCAGAATCCACTAAGAAGTTTTGTATGTTTTTTCCTTGTATATTTAGGCTTACTAGGAATGGAGGATCTTCATTATTTCCCCGGAAGATAGCCGCGTTGGCGTCCTCAAATAGACAGTCTTTGGTGGGCGACTGACAACTTCCAAGTTTTCTAAGAGTTTTAGAAGAGACTTCTTCTGCCTGGGATAGTTTAGAAAAACCTCCATCAAGGTCATGGAGGTGGTAGTTTTTTCTAACGCCCTTGTGATGTCAAATTTTTCTCCCAAGAATTGGTGGCTTCCCTCGGCCAGGTCTTTTGCTTGGTTAGAGATAGAACCTTTTGGAGGGATAGGATGGTTGGTTTTGTTGTCCTGGGGAGGAGTGTCTTTGGGAGGTGTTGTCAGTGTGTAAATTGGTCCTTTACCAGCCTGGCTCTGAGTGTTGTAAGAAGTTCACAAGTTGGTGAAGGCATTGACCTCAAAAGCTAGAATTGATTTATCAAAGAATCCCTACAATTTTGATTCTTCTTCATCTTCTCTGTTAGATCCAAATAAAATGGTCTCATAGGTGAATGCACCATGAGTTAGAACTTGCACAGGAGGTTCTAGGGGAGTAGCATCATGCAATTATTGTCTATCCAGCTGTGAAATCATGATGACTTTCTCCAGCATGGCATAGTTTACCTCGTTGTGGGAACCTGTGTCATGTAATCTACACCAATTGGTCATGGGCTGGAAGTCTATGACTAGTGTGAAATGGGATGGTCCAGCACCACTCTAATTGGCATTTTGGTTTGGAGGTGGACCTCTGGTGTTCACATTATTGTTCCATTGTTGTTGGTTGGGCCGAGGCCCATTGTTGAAGTTTCTTCCTCTGGCATTGTTGTTTCGCTGGTCGGAGAAAATATTTCCTTTTTGGGAATTGGAATTCTGGGGTGTGTAGGACGTCACCTTCAGCTGACCCATGTCCATAGTTAGGGTGGACAACATTTTTCAGAGGGATTCAACCTCGGCGGTCAGCTGAGTGTTTACATCACAATGTGACGGTTGTTGTTGTTGGTTCCCTGGGAAGGCAACAGTATTTGTCAGAGTCAAGGATGGCAATCCTCCAGCCATGGACAACTAAAAGAAGGGCACTCTGGGTGGTTGTGTCTAAGGTTTTTGTGCCTGCTATAGCTGGTTCCAAGGGAAAGATTCTAGACCTAGTATTACTGGAGTCTGCGATGGATAAACGTACTAGCCTGCTGGTCTATCAGTGGGGGTGGGGGAATTCATATCCATTGTGGGGGAACCCATTTCCAGATTGGGGTTATATCCCCCGGTGAATGTAGTTCTACCAGGGATTATGTTGAAAGGCGTGATCTGCCCAATCCCACCCAGGGATTTCTCGAGGCCATGGGACAGTTCTAAGGCTAGGTTGTAAACCTTCACAAAAGTATCTTGGTCACCCACGGTGGTTGTTCTCCAGAGGAGAGTGGAAACAAAGGGGTCCATCACATTGAGATACGTCTGTATAGTTACCTCTGGGGATGGAATGAAAGGGCCCATGTACTACTTCAAGGAGCGGTGGAACTGATGATTGAATGCTGTAAGGGGTTCGTTTGGTTCCTTTCTAATGAAAATGAACTGGTTGTGGGACCAAGCTGGGTCCACGTATAGGCCGAAGGCAGACAAGAAGGTGTCCTCTATGTCCAGCCAACTATTGATGGAGTTGGTAGGAAGGTTAAGGTACCATTTTAGTTCACCCTATCCCAGGGATAGTGGAAACATCTAGGTCACAATATCCTCATGTTAGATTTGGTGTTGGTTCATGGCATCTTTATATGCCTGCAAAAGTTCCTTTGCGGTTCATGAGCCTAAGTGCTCATATCATGGGAAAATCTTCTCTAGATGCAAGGGTAAGTCATTGGTTACACCCAAAAAAGTTCTCACAGGGGACCCGATATTACCGAAGTATGTATCCATTTGGGAAACTAAATTTGAGTAGGTTGAACGCTCATTCCTAGGATTGTCTAGAAAGTTTGGATATTATGTGGTACACTAGACCCCTAGACAATAGTGGCTGGTGTGGATTTCAGGGTCCATTTCTTTTGAGCAGGAGGCCCGAGTTTGAAAAACCTTCTAGGGTTTGGGGCTGACCTAAGGATTCTTTAAAATCTTTCTTGGGAGAAAGACCCAAACCTGCTGAAGGATTGACTCCTAAAACTATGGCTTGGGGAACCCTCAAGAGGTGTAAAATCAGAATCTTGAGAGGGGGACAAGTTCATGCCCTCCTAGCGCTAGTTTTTGTTGACGGGACTCTTGTGACCGGGTCTGCCAATCGAGGTAAGTTGTCACCAGGTACCGGGGTACCAATCAACTTCACCTGTAAAGGTTGTCCAGGGAAATGAGACACCCCGGGCCTCCCAGCATGTGAGATTCGAGTCTCGACAATGCGGGGCTCAGTTGGGAGATGTGACTATTTTTGAGGGGGATAGCTGGTTATCTTCAACTCATTCTCTCTGGAGATTCAAGTAGGTGAGGTTTCTCCAAGCATGCTTACACTTAACAAATAAACTGAAAAAAGATCCTGCAGGGTTAGAAATATTTCATCTACCTATAGTTATGCTGAACATTTAAAATATCAACAATAATTTAACACACTATACTAAATACCAAAGAAACATACACCCATCAGTTCATATTTCCTCAGTAGCAAAGGAAAGGAGGTCGTTAATCTACTTTAAGTGTTAGAGAAAAGGACATGAAGAACACAAAGCATAAAATACCATCAATCCAAAAGACAGAATGCCAACAACATCATTGCAAGAAATCTCCATTCTTCATTAACATTTCTTCCAGCAAGCACTGGTGCATGGTACAATGGTGGCCCCCAGGGAGTATCTAACTATTGAAAGCTTAAACTATGGAGTATTGAGCTTTGCAACATGGGAAATGAAAATTTTCTTTGCTATTAACTTGTGGACTACAAAATTATCAATTTCATCGACCATTGGAATGGGGCTGGACTTACTATTTATACAAATCATTCAATCTAACCCTAACACTAACTTATTTTACACTTCATAATAAAATACATTATCCGATGGCTGGTACTACCTGCACCATTCTACAAAAGACCTAGAGATGGAATAGGCCTGACATGTCAAAAGAATAAGATAAGAGAGGTGGAGTAGAAGAATCAGTCTCAAGAAGAGAGCCAAGAAGGACAAAGAAGAAATCTGATCCCCCAGGGATCGAGGCTACATGCCTCATAAATGGGAAAAGTAGCACCTTGTCTCTGATGTGCCAGGTGTAACCCTGAAGCAACATCTTGGGAATACCATCTATCAGAAAACCTCTTGCCAATCTGACATGCCTTGATGTAACTATCCACCTTCTAACATCCTTTATTAACTACTTTGAAAGTGACCGATCAGCCTTGGCAACTGGGACATGGGTCACTGAAAGAATACAAAATGTAGGCTCCGAGACTCTGGGATCCAGGAACTTACGTTCCAAAAGAATAAAGAATATAAAACACTTAGGTTTTCTTCGGCCCACGGAGAATATTTATTTTTGCTTACTATCATTGAAGACTTGGAGGAGATGGGAATTTCCATCTTTGTCTATGTCTTTAAGGCCGGCCTGCCAGTACTTGGCCACCTCAATCTATTTCCCTAGGTCCAGAACATTTCCCTTAAATTCATTGGCCATCTTTTCTGCATCATGGCTACTGAGCACCATGCAATTTATTCACATCATTTTAGCTCCATCTATCACCTTTGGGGATTGATACCTTGATTCCATTAACTCATCAAACTTCCCCAGAACATATTCCTCTAGCGTGCATGTGTCAGTGCTAAATAGATCAGCTCTGGGGACCTTTCAAACAAAAGACTTGTATAAATTGAAAGAATATTGTACTGCATTGACCTTATCCCATAGACTCCCCACCAGTTGCATGATTACCCCCAATGTGAGGTCAAGTTTGGAGTTCTGGGTCCTCACAAAATCAAATGACTCTTCCCTTAAAATTCTAGACTCAAAAACAATCTCTTCTCTGAGGCCGATGAGTTCTTCTAACTCAACCTTCCATGCCTCATAATTCTCGATGTCTGCCTCCCATATACTAATGGTGGTTTCGGCCTGATGTAAGAGGTGGCAGGCCGCATATAGGTTTAGGAGTGTGGACACTAGGAAATGCCAGACATTTCCCAACTGCAAGGCGACGCATTCATCAACTGGTTGGGCTTTCTTCTTCATCACCCGTAATGAGTCTATATCACTTTGTGGAAGTGGGGTATCTGATGTAGAGGCCCCTAGAGGAATGATGCTGATGGGTCAGGCCAGCTTAGTCAGTAACCCCATGAGGTTTGCATTTTTCTCCCATTCTTCTTTGAACTTTTGAGCTTCCTTTTCATAGCAAGCCTCTATTTCCTTGACTGCTTCTTTCAACAGGTCCAATTCACCCTATTTTCCTCTCTTCCCCAGTGACACCTCTGTGACATCATAATCTTTGGCCATAGCCATTTCCTTGTCTGTATCTGGGGAAGGTGTCATAATTATTGTGATTGTTTCTCCGCCCAGCTCGGTTCGGAGAGTGTGAACCGTCCGTGATTTCTTAACCCTGGGTGGATTTTATGATTGAGCCATCATCTCTGCCAAAGAAAGATGGGCTTTGGGTGTTTATGGGGCCTTTCTCTTCCAATATTCCACTAACCATTGTGGTGGTTGAGGAGGCTAGGTAGCCAAAACCTATTCCTGTGATCTCTCCCTGATATCCTGTTGTGCCCCTTCAATGGTATGAGTCTCTTCTGGCTCCTTCCCTCTGTCTTCTGACTCACCGATGATATTTTCTCTGGTGATACCTGTGACCTCTACCCCACCTATATCTTTAGTAATATTTGGGTCCTCATTGGTTGCCCCAGATTTTTCTTCTTCTTCCTATTGTTCTTCTTCCTCAGCCTCAGTTGTTGGTGTGTCTTCTTCCATTGGTATATCCTCTAGTAGTGGGGGAGGCAATGGGCCAAGGTTTAATGTTTGGGCCACAGTGATTACCTCCTCAAATGTTACCTTTGGGAGCAACATTTGGAACATGGTAGTTTGGGTCACGGTTGTTCCCGTGGGTCTAGTTTCCCCAGCCAATGCCATTTGTTCACTTTGTTTCTGTTGCCCACAAACTCCTACATCCTGTATTTTGAGGACTTTAGAGTAGATCTCTGGCTCTGTCCCATTTTCTTCTTCTACCAGTTCCTCCTTCTCCCTTGCAGGCTCCTATTCTGGAGCTTCCTCTTGCTCTGGGATTTTAGCCTCTGGCTATTCAATGTCTCCCTGCAAATATCTAAACTCGTTAGTTCTAAAAACATCATCAAATTTATTGTGAGGGGGAGGATTTGTAAGGACATGAGTGAGCTCTGGTTTCTTTTCTGGCTCTGGGGAGTCAGAAGAAAGGATTTCTACTTGTGGGATCTGCAACATTTCCAGCTTTAGTTCTGCCTTTGGCTTTGGATTAAGCCTTTTCTTCTAGCTAGTGACCAAAGGAGGCCCCACATCCCTTAAGGCTGACTACTCCTCTTCCGGATCTACTCTTGTCGCCATGACCATTAGTGCTGCTAGTGAAGGGGAAGAGGGAGGACGAGCAGGTCCATTCATGAGCACCAGAGTAGCCAACCATGTGATTAATTTCTCCCTCATCTGCTGGGAGGTTGCTATTGATTTCTTCAGTTGTTCTTTTATGGGGGTCTCCTATAGAGTTGGAGTATCCATTATTCTTTTTCCCCTATCTTCTCCCTATGAAGAAGTTCTGGCCCTGGGGGTTAGCTTTGGTATCGCCTGGGTAGCCCTACGGGTACTCCTAGGGCATACTCTCCTAAAATATTCCAGGATGCACTTGACCACATTGTCAGTAAATTCCTCAATGGTGGGCCCCTCCTAGGCATTCCAGTCCACTGATGGGAGGGCCAACTTATCAATCCCCTTTGCCTTGTACTGGGGGTCTATTGTAGGTCCGGCGTCTGAGAAGTCATCTGAAAATTTTTGGAGCTTCAATATTTCTATCATCCCCATGGTCATCCAGACGTAATGCCAGCTCTAGACTTCAATGTCATCCTGGTAATCTTCCCAGAAGTCCTCCATGTGATATTGGTGGGGCTCTGATGCCCGGGGAAGTGCCAGTGCAATTTTGCCATGCGGATCAAAGTTCTTCCGCGCTAGATATAATTTGGCTAAGTTTAGGCTATTAAGTTCGTTGTCTTCCTCATTGGCTATGGCCAGACTGCATGAGTAATTCCCACAAGTGATTGGGAATGGAATATTTGTCACCTTCTTTAAGGTGTATAAGGCATGTAATTCCATCATTTGCCTACAATATTCCAAGAGAATTATCTTGTTCCCACAATGTTTGGGCAACAAGTAAGGTTTCTCGGAGAAGCTAGTTACCATTATGTATGTATGCTATTGGAATTGTATGTAATAATGGCCATAACTTCTGACCATATCCATTACCTCCTTGGAGAGGTGGTACCCTACATCTCGGGTAGGTGTGAGTAGGTTGTAGTAAATGAAGGCATCGTTCACCCGATAGAAACTTGGGAAACTAGCCTCCCATTGGATTTGTGGGAAATAATCCCACGGAGCCTTCTGACCTGAGCTGATCCTGAGTACACTTGATGTGAGTAACCCATTGGTGGTAGGTCATTATTGTGTTAGGTCCTAGAGAACATAAGAAGTCATATAAAACTTCAACTTTTGGCCCACCTGAAGGAACTAAGAATCCACATGGTCAGAAATAATGGCGGCCCAATCAAAATATTCTCCATCGGTGGTAATGCCAAGAAAAAATTATTACATTCACCCTGTGAATTCCTAGGCATGTGGTTTCCCAAAGACCCATCATAGTGCTATCATCCCCATCTGGATGCTTTCTTTAAACTCAGAATGGGGGATCTCTAGCTTCATTTTCTTGGGGTCCCTCTTCAAAGTTTTGAGCCAATGATTATTCATGTATTGCCGGGCTGCGACCTCCAGCTACTAAAATTGAGCTAAGGCATCAGCTCTGGTGGTGACAGTTGGGTTATCGAACTGAGGGATCCCCAACCCAACCCAAAAAGTTACGGCGTTGAGAGACACCATGGGGCTGGGATATCTAGTCAGTTCTGGGGCTGCAAGCATAACGGCCTGGATGGAAGAGTTGTAATGTGCTGAAAGTGTGAGAATCAACTCCAGGGCCTCCATCGAGCATGGGAAATAGGCAGCCTTGAGAATACCAGAATCCCCGACACTAATCACCAATGGATCCCCGTACTGTCGCTGAATGTACATTATCTTAACTAGGGCGTACATCTTGGCCCACATTCTGACACTGGTTTTAGTAATTAATTGAACTTTGGACTCAATCTTTGATCCCACAATGGCATTTTCCTTCACATACTTCATGCTGAGAGGTAATTTTTCTAAGTCTCTTTCCATTTTAGATCTGATGGCTACACTAGTGACCATCGTGGAGGGAAGTTTCAGACTTCTGGGTGGTGAAGATGCGGAAGCCTCAGACATTTTAAGTTAAGTTGTTCTAGAAATCTACAAGGCAAGGTGACCGTTAGCATTTGTAGAAAAACAATATTCTGGTATCCAGAGATCTTTCCACCACGGCACATCCTTTTCCTAAAAAGTTAGTTTAGGTCCAAAATCTCAAAAAGTATATATATAATGCAAACTTAGAAAATTAACCAATATCTAGGCCCGGGGGTCTCAGCATATCTGATGAAAGAAAGATGTGGGTTGGGTGAGGGTAAAAGACCCATGGCCCAGAAAACTAACCGTTGGAAGGTGTGCACAAAAAGTGAGTTGTTAGGCCTGTGTCAGTGTCACATGGCTCCGTAATAAATGGGGAGTTATGGTGAAGGCAGCCCCAACTATCTGAATGCATAAAAAGTGGATGCCACTTGGACAGTCTTGAATGTATACGTGGGACATAAATGGATCATTAAGGCTAGTTTATGGAGGAGAAAGAAAACCACCTGGTTGAAATCAGCCGAGAGCTGAGCTTCAACCAGGTGGTATCCTACCCTAAACGAGCTCGTAAACTTGTATGGAAAATAGACGAGGCATGACGAGCTCAACATGAGACCAGAAAAATATACACAACATATACACCTAAACTACAGTAGGGCCAAAAGGTATATACATGAAATGGAAAACACTAAATTTATAGCAAAAGGTAGCACAAAGCGACCACCCTATACAAACATGCACAAAATATACAAAATCTATGATGCATATACAATGTTTTACACTGCACGGAGGGCGAACAACCCTGTGGTAGAGCTAACCCACCAATAGGTGGTGAACCAAATGACCAAAACATAGAAACAAAATGAAAACAAAACCAGGCAAAACACAAACCAAACAAAAACCAAAAGTAGGAAAATGAAGGAAAGAAACAGAGACCAACCTAAAAACCAGAGAAAGGAAAGGAAGGAAAGTCACCCTGAATGTCTGCAATAGCTTCCACCTTCAAAATGATCACCACCAGCACCATAAATGACTCGCAATTGCTTAGAATAGCTCAGAAAAACTTGCACTTAAATTTTGCTCAAATTGCCAAGGAATCGGTTAAGTGTTTTAGTCGCGGTAACTGTGAAAATGACAGGTTAGTCCTATTTATACCCGAGGTGAAAAAAAAGTCACCTTTCCTTTTGCAAACTCTAGAATAGGCTGACCTCTGGACTCTAAGCCCAGGGATTCTGTGTGACCATACCCTCTTACAAAAATAAGACATCATGGTAAAGAATCCCGGAGTTCGTCTCCTGGACAAGGAATGAACAACTTTAGGACCGAGACCCAGAGACACAAGGGACAAAAACACAAGAAGAAAGACCAACACCATGGGAAAGAAAACCCAAAGAAGGAAAATAAAGAAACAAAGGAAAAAGAAAGGCAAGAGCCAAAAGAAAAAAATAAAAAATGGGGACCCAACATTTTGCACACAAAATGTAGGGATGGGAATGCAAGGCATAACACCTTATAAGCTAAAATTAAACACTACTGACTTGGCTAAGGTCAGTACAAGCCAAAATTGTAACTAGTCTTAGGGGTTTGCCTAGGAGCTCCTGCACCATCCTCCCCAAAAGAAAAGAATTCAATCCATCCTTGGATTGAGTAAGTTGGAATCCACTCCCAACTTATTGAATTTAGTATCCTTGATCCAAGTGGTCTCTGCATTGCCTTATCCATGCCATTTAATTAAATTCTCATAATACGTTCTCTATCTAGTCTTCTTGTAGGCCCTGGAGTCAAGTATCTTTTCTACCTTCTTAGGTGGAGTAGGGATCAAGTTCAGGTCTTCTACCTCTTTTATGACCTCTGTAAGGCTCTGGTCTAGATCTAGAGTGGGACCCTTGTAAAGGACCAGGTCTGCAAAATTCAAGATTGGAGATAAACCAATGTCCTCAGGGAGCTCAACCTTGTATGCATTGTTTCCATATTTGGCCAAAATGGTACATGGCCCTAATCTCCTCATTTGAAACTTATGTGGTACTCCCTTCTATAGTCTAGCTTTGTTTAAATGAACCATCACCAGATCTCCTACCTGAAATTGAACATCTTTCTTTCTTTCATTTACCTTTTGCTTGATCTTTGCAATGTTCTCTTGTAGAGTTTTTCTCACTGTTTTATGCACCTCTTTCATGGGCGTGCAAATTTTTCGGCATAAACACTACCCTTGGCTCCATCATTTAGATCTATGAGCTTAAATATGCCTCTAGGCTATAGTCCATAAACTATCTCAAAAGGAATCTTAGCAGTAGTCATGTTCACAATATCATTATAGGTATACTCTACCTGTCCTAGGATTTGATCCCAAGTCTGACCATACTCCTTTGTAAGACACCTCAATAGGTTTCCAAGGCTCCTATTGGACACCTCTATTTGGCCATATTCCTCAGGGTGATATGGAGACCCAAAAGATAGGTTAGTTCCCAAATTATGCCACAAATTTTTCCAAAAGTGACTCATAAACTTAGTATCTTAGTCAGAGACTATACTCAATGGTAATCCATGTATCCTCACCATTTCCTTGAAGAATAAATGCATTATGTGGAAAGAATCATGTACTGTCTTGCATGGGACAAAATGTTTCATCTTACTAAATCTATCTACAATAACATAGATGCTATACATTCCCTGTTTGGTCTTTAGAAATCCCACAACAAAATACATGCTCAAGAATTCCCATCGTCTACTAGGAATGGGAAGAGGTTGGTAAAGGCCTGCATTGGAAGATGTTGATGAACTATAGCTAATTGAATGTTTGAAGATGTTAATTTGGTGATCACCGAAATGTAGAAGGCTAATGCAAGACATTAAATCAGTTAATGTATTATATAGTCATTGATGTCAACTTGATATAATCTAATTGGTTATATACATATTTTCAAAGACTTCAAAGAACCAAATAAGTAAATATTATGTTATCAGTAATGCATAAAATTTTAGAATACACTAAGTGACAACAAACACTGACGAACGGTGCACACCAATGGATAGAGAACCCCGAGAGAAGAGTCACAGTGTTACCCGAGCAAGAAACACAATCACACATTACTAAGAAGAACCTAAGTGATACCTGAGAATAACTAAAAGTCATAGTGTTTCCCAATGCACAAGCAACCCCAATGAATAGAGATGCTTGAGGACAACTGAAGTCAAGACCGAGGAAACAAGGAGTTAAAACACCAATAAGAACTAAAGTTCATAAATGACAAAAGGCTTAGCTGACAGGAGCTAAACATGGAGTTAATTGGTTGATTACATTCCTTTCATCGACAAGTTAAAAGCTAGAGTTTTGAAGACAGTTGTATTCTAGTTGTCAAGGAGAAATCTACAGGATAAAACTAATGCAAGCTTTAAAACAAGAATGGACAGATTTCTAGACCACGTCAACAACAAGAAAGACAAAGACCTAAAAACATAGAAATCATGTCTATAAAGAGACAAGCTAATTTATTATGAATTAGGGGGTGAATAGAGAAGAAGATTCTAAAGAGAATACTGGTAAAGAAAGAAGTCTTCATACAAGCCTGATCAAACAAGCTGAAGAATAGAGCTAATATTTCTGTGAACACCAAACAACAAAGAAGCACAGCATCACTGGGCAGAAAAAAGTGGAGCAAAGGTATTGAAGGGAAACATTGATGAGAAAGGTATTATGAGCTTATAATAGATTTGAAAATCTGCAAGACTAAGTTGTATTTATGAACAGATCATTTATTGTTCTAGTTTAACCATTTGAACCAAAGTCTCTTAACCGAGAAGGACTCAAAAATCCTTTCTATATTGAGATAAATCCCATGGAGTATCAAAACTTTTAGTCAAGAAGATAGCATAGTGAATGCCAGATATCAAGTGATAAAATATTATATTCAAATCCTCTAAGAAGGTCTCACTTAACAGTGTGTTTGTAACCTTTAACAGGGTTGGCTCTTTAACAAGCTCACTTCAATAGAGTTAAAATTTTGGGTTACCGTTCCTAAGTGGTTTTTTCCCTTAACATGGTTTTCACGTTAAAAATAGATGTGTCAAATGTGTATGTGGTTCATTGCTTTGATTTTTGACTTTACAGATTACTAAAATAGGATGATCAGTAAGCACTAAGTTATTTACTATATTTTGGTAAAGGCTAGACTACTAATCAGTAAAGCTTAAGAATAAGGATTAACAGTGAACTCCGAGTAGTTGTTATTTGATAAGATTTTTTAAAGGTATACATCTTGTATGAATGAAGATAACTAGAGGTTTATATGTGAGATATAAAGTTTTGGTTGGTTTATTGGATTAAATATTGAGACCACTAATTCACCTCCCCTCCCAGTTATTCTAACAATTGGTATCAGAGAATGTGTGCTTGAAAGGAAGGTTTAACGACCTAAGCTAAAGATCATAAGATAAGCAAAAGGGATGTACCTAAGTTGAATAAAGACAACTTTGCATCATGGAAAAGGAGGATAAGACTCCACCTATCAGGTATTGGAAATGATGTTACTCAATACTTGGATAATGAAGATATGTTGCCTAAAGGACCTCACACACTTGATCAATTGAGAGAAAAAAATGAGCACAATTCTATGATGATAGAACTTGCTTCCTCACTCTCCGATGCTAAATTTGAAGATGTCAAAACATGGACCTCTGCAAAGTAAATGTGGGACAAATTAAAGCTAGTACATGGAGGAGATACAAATATACTAAGAGCTAAGGCAGAAAGCTTAAGAGGAAGGTTTGATGACCTAAGGATGAAAAAAGGAGAAAATATCACTTAGTATAGCTGCAGAATCAAAGCGGTAGTCAATGATATTCGAGGAGTTGGAGGTGTACTTGAAGAAGAAATAGTGGTAAGTAAAATCCTAAGAACCTTATTGCCTATATATTCTATTAGAGTATCTCCTATACAAGAAATGAGAGCAATAGAAAATAAAAATGTTACTCTAAATAGTATGATTGGTAGGCTTATTTCATTTGAGATGAATAACTTTGACAACAATGCCTTACCATCTATAGAGTCTACTTTCAAATCTTCTTTTAAAATAAGTAAATCAAGTCATAAACACACTATGAGAAATGATAGTGAAAGTGATAGTGATGAACAAGATCTTGATGAGATTGAAGCACTAATGGAAAGAAGATTGCAGAGAGGCAAAGGTAGATACAAAGGTAAATTACCACTTGTATATTTTAATTGTAAAGAGGTTGGATACTTTGCTGCTAGATGTCCTAACAAAAGAAAAGAAGACAGAAAAAGTGACAGGTCATATGAAAAGAAATTTTATAGAAGTGATGACAAAGATTACCAAAGCAACCAACAATCTGACAAAAGAGAAAACCAATACTATGAGGATAAAGGGAAGAAAGCTTGTTACCTGGCTGAGAACAAAGCTGAGAATATTGACACTAAATCATATGAAGATATTGAGGTGGTATTTGTTGCTATGAAAGATGATTTAGATGAAGAGGAAAGGTATGTTTAGACTGCACTCATATCTAAGGTTAGTAAAAATGATGTTTGGATTATTGATAGTGGATGTACTCACCACATCACTGGTGATAAGGAAAAGTTTGAAACTTTTGAATATTACAATGGTGGGTCAGTAAGAATGGGTAATGACTCACCTTGTCCGGTTGAAGGTAAAGGAACTATAATGTTGAATAATCTGATCAGATGTGAAAATGCATACTGGATAAAAGGCCTTAACTATAATATATTGAGTATTTCACAACTAAATAACAGAGGTCACCGAGTTGCATTTGAGAACAAAAATGAAAAGATATTTAATGAATCAGGAAGGTTGATCAAAACTGGTGAATAGACAAAAGGTAACCTATTCTATCTTGATGATATAAATACCACTTGTTTAAAGGCTAGAAACAAAGACATATGGTTGTGGCATAAAATATTATGTCATGTGAATTTTGATAACATGGTTAGGATAAGAAATAAAAGGAAATTAAGAGGCCTACCAAGAATGTCAAAGCTCGACCATGTCATGTGTAAGAATTGTCAAAAAGGTAAAATGACAAAGTCTAGTTTCAAGAGAAAAACTTACACATCTAATATTATTATAGAATTAGTCCATACAGATCTACGTGGACCAATGAGAACAAATAGTTACTATGGTTATAGATACTTCATTCTCTTTGTAGGTGATTATTGTAGAATGATGACAGTTATGTTCTTGAAAGAAAAATCATAAGCATTCAAGATGTTTAAATGGTATAAAGCTATTGTAGAAAAATAAAGTGGTAAGGAACTGAAATGATTAAGATCAGATAGAGGAGGGGAATTTATTTATGATAAATTCACTAATTTTTATAATGAGAATGGAATTCAAAGATAGGTTTCTGCACCAAGAACACCACAAAAAATGAGATTGCTGAAAGAAGGAACATATCCATTGTTGATTGTGCCAGAAAATTGATGATAAAGAATGGCATCACTCAAAAATTCTTGAGGGAAGTTGTCAGGACTGCTGTCTACACATTGAATAGATTTCAGTTGAAGAAGGAAACAAATAAGACACCCTATGATCTATGGTATGGACATACACCCAGTGTAAGTTCATAATTTTTGGAAGTCAATGTTATATTTTGAAAGATGATAGAAATGGAAAGCTTGACTCCAAAGGTAAAGAAGCAATATTTTTAGGGTATTCTACCAAAAGCAAGGCTTATAAATGTCTTAACAAATATTCTAAAAAAATAATTAAAAGTGTAAATGTCAAAATATATGAATTTGTTGAGAAAAATGATGAGGAAAGGAGAAAGGAACCAAAAGACTACAACAGGTTTGTTTATAGTGAACAACCTAACACTCTGCCTGAGAAACAATGCATCTCTCCCAAGTGATAGAACAATGCACCCGAGCATCAGGCTGCAGACACCAAAAATTAGGAAATTGCTCAAGATGATGTACCAAGCGATGGAGATTATAATGAAGAAGAAGATGATGATTAGAATGGTGAACAAAGAGGTGAAATGATAATTGCCAAGTATGTCAGAAAACACCATCCACAGAACCAGATCATACGAGACAAGAAGGCTGGAGTGAGAACAAGAAGTAAGTCACTGAACACTAGATGTTTAATTTGTTATTTTGAGATTAAATATGTTAATATTGCACTTGAAAATGAAGAATGGGTCTGTGCTATGAATGAAGAGATAAAACAGATTGAGGAGAATAGAACATGGACATTAGTACCTAGACCAAATGAAAAAAATGTCATCGGTACCAAATGGATATTCAGAAACAAGCTGAATGAGAATGGAGAAGTCATAAGGAACAAAGAAAGGTTAGTAAGAAAGGGGTATGCACAAGAAGAAGGCATTTATTATGGAGAAACCTTTGCACCCATTTCTAGACTAGAAGGAGTCAAAATTCTACTTGCTTATGTTGCATACAAATGGTTCAAGGTACACCAAATGGATGTCAAATCTGCATTCCTAAATGGAATACTAGAAGAAGAGGTATACATTGAACAACCAGAAGGGTTTGTTGATCATGAAAAGAGAAAAATGGTATGTAGACTACACAAAGCCTTGTATGGATTGAAAAAAGAACCTAGAGCATGGTATGAAAGAATTCACTCCTATCTCATAAGCATTGGATTTGTAAGAACAAGTGAAAACAATTATCTATATTTAAAAGAAGATACTGATGATAACATTTTGATTGCTGAAATTTTTGTTGATGATATCATATTTGGTGGTAATGATATGTTATGTAAATAATTTGCTAATGAAATGAGCAAAGAGTTTGATATGTCAATGTTTGGGGAGATCAAATTCTTTCTTAGTCTACAAATTCTTCAACAAGATACATGCATCTATATCACACAATCTAAATACATCAAGGAAGTGTTGAAGATATTCAAGATGGAAGATTCAAAGCTAGTTGGCACACCTATGGAAACTAGATGCAAGGTGACAAAGGAAGATAAGTTAAATGAGGTAAATCAAACCCTATATAGATCAATGATTGGAAAACTAATGTATGTTGTTCATACTAGACCATATATTGCAGATGCAGTCAGAATATTTGTAAGATTCTCTTCTAATCCCAAAGAATCACACATGATTGTTTTCAAAATAATTCTGAGATATCTAAAGAACATTGAGGACTATGGATTTTGGTATAAAAGAGAAGGAAAATTTTAAATTCAATTCTATACAGATGTTGATTGGGCTGGAAACTTAGATGAAAGAAAGAGAGCAACTGGAGGAGCATTCTTCATGGGTTACAGACTTGTCACATGGATCAGTAAAAAGCAAGGATGCATCTCACAATCTACTACAGAAGTAGAATATGTGGCTGCTACTTCAAATTGTTCTAACATTGCATGGATCAAACAATTACTGGAAGGTATGGATATAAAAATTCTTGAACTAGTGATTCTATTGTGACAATACCCAAGTGCAATAAAAATTTACAAGAACCTTGTCATGCATGCTAACACAAAGCATATTGCTATCAAGTATCATTACTTAAGAGAACAAGTGCAAGAGAAAGAGGTGATACTAGAATATGTTCAATCCAAGGAACAATTAGTAGACATATTCAAAAATCCATTTCCTAAAGATACATTTGAGTGTCTGAGAAAGAGACTAGTGGTTCAAACCTTGTCTATTGTTCACTAAACTGACTTGGAGGCTGCATCAGCCTACACACAATCAGAAAATCATTCATGTTGATGCAAGAAAAGAGATGGACTGCAAAGAGTTATCAGTACATAGAAAGGTACTTATCTACACCGAAAACTAGAGTTATTGCATTGTTGGTTGAAAAGGAAATTCAAGGAATATATTATAAAAAAAGAGAGATAGAGTTTGGCATTGCTGTCAAAGGGAGAGAATATCCAAAGGGAGAGAGATAATATATACATATGAAATATCAAACATGATTATCCTAAGGGATAGATGACTTAAGGGAGAGATGACTCAAGGGAGAGATGACTCAAAGGGAGAGAGTATAATCTATTGTTGTCAAAGAAAAAGGAAATTTCCATCTAAGGGAGAGAAGATTCTACAACAAAGGGAGAGATAGAATCAGAAGTTGCTACATCTATCTAGTGAAGGGAATAAAGGATGTGTTATGCTCTGCATCCCCGTCCCTACATTTTGTGTGCAAAATGTTGGGTCCCCCTTTTTTCTTTGGTTTGTTTTTTGCTTGCGGCTTTGCCTTGTATTTCTGTCCCTCTTGTTTTATTTTTCTGGGGTTTTCTTCCCCGGTGTGCTATTTTGTTTGTTCGGTTTTCACCTTCGGGACTCCGGTCCCAAAGGTCATCCTTTGGAGAGAGCCAGATTCTAGACTCCGGGATTCTTCGCCATGATGTTCTTAGGATTATCATCGCGAGGAATACCCAGGCTCGGAGTCTGGAGGTTTTTTCTTGTCCAGAGATCGCCGGAAGGAGGAGGATTACCTTTTTACCACGGGTATAAATAGAAATTATCTGTCACTTTCACATTTACCGCGATTAAAACCTTCAAGCACTTAGAGAAAATTAGAGAGCAATTTCAGAGTGATTAACAGAGCATTTGCAGAGAGTTTATAGTAATCAGTGCTTAACATTTTTAGTCATTCTCAGGCAATTGCAAGTGCTACGTGGTGGTGACTCTGACAGTTCGGCAACTCAAGCTCGCACGGTAAATCCTCCCTTTCCTCTGCCTTTTGCATTCTTAGGTAGGTGTTTCCACTTTTTGGTTTCTCTATTTTTGCTTCCGCTCTCTGGTTTTCTTTGGTTCTGTTTGGTTTTTGTTTGCCCCATTTTGTCTTGTTTCTCTGTTGTGTCTGGTTTGTTGTCTTCTGGTTTCGCCGCTAGTTGGTGGGTTGGCTTTGCCAGAGGGTTGTCTGCCCTCTGCACAGAGGTGGTCTCTCTGTAAAGTTTGTAAATAGCTGTATATATGTTTTTGCCTTGTCTAGTTTTTCCACAGACGTCGTCCCACATTATATATTCATGTATATATGTATATAGTTGTAATATAGTCTCTATATATCTCCTCATTTCTATGTATATACCCTTTGGCTCTATGTATATCCTTCTAGGTGGCTAAAAAAGCTAGTTGAGTCACCTCTGTGTCTGGTTTTCTGCCTCTGAGCTCGCTTTGAGGTAGAAAACCACCTGTTTGAAGCTCGGCTCTCGGCTGGTTTCAAAAAGGTAGTTTTCTCTCTCCTCCATGAAGTCTGTCAGAGCCTCATTTATATCCCATGCGTGCAATCAATCCTAGCCAAGTGGCCTTCCCTTTTCACGCGTTCGGACAGTTGGCTCCACCGTCATTGCCATAACTTCCATTTAATACCTTCGCACGTGGCGCCCACATGGGCGTGATGACTTGGATTTTTACATATTCTCGCTAACGGTCATTTCCCCGGGCTTCGGGTCTCTTACCACCATCCATTCTGTGTCTTCACCTAGTGCGATAAAATTCCCTGGACCTGGATGTTTAAAAGAATCTTAAGTTTACAATGTGTTTTTCTTTTCGGTTATCTTTACATGAAACTAACTTTTCAGGAAAAGAAAACATTGTGGTGGTAAGATCTCTGGATCCCGAAGTAACTATTTTATTTACATAAAAATATGCTGACGGTCGCTTTGTCTTGCAGGTTCCCAGAATTCATATATCAATCATGTCTGAAGCATCCGCATCCTCTCCGCCCAGAAGTCCAGAACTTCCCTCAACAACCACCAGGGCAGCTATAAAATCTAAAATTGAAAGGGCCCTGGAGAAACTGCCCCTCACCATGATGTTCATGCAAAACAACATCATTACGGGCTCAAAGATTGAGTCCAAGGTTAAACTTATAACCGACACCAGTGTCGGAACATGGGAAGAGATGCAGGCCTTGGTAAAAGTGATGCACATCTAGTGACAAGCTGGAGATCAATTAGCGATCAACATCAGAGGTTCTGGGATCCTCCAGACAGCTTGCTTCCTATGCTTCATGCAGTCTCCGGAGCTTATCCTGACGCTAGCAGCCAACTACAAATCCTTTGTTTGGGCTGTTATTCTTGCGGCCACAGAGCCCACAAGATACCCCACTCCTTTGGTATCCCTCGACCCAGACACATTCTGGGTGGGATTAGGAATCCCACAATTTGACAGAGCCACAGTGGTCACCAGGAGTGATGCCTTGAAATAGTTTACACAACTGGAGGATGCTGCCCGGGTATACATGAATACCCATTGACTCAAGGCCCCGAAGAGGGACCCAAAGAGAATGAAGATAGAAATCCCCCGCTCTGAATTCAAGGAGAGCATCCAGATGGGGATAATAGCATTAGCCCGGGTATTTGGGTAGCCCTCCGCACAGGAGTTTGCCAAATGGATGTACTATTTCCTCCTCGGCATCTCTACCAAGGGAGAATTCTTCAACTGGGCCGCAATAATTACTAATCACGTCAACTCCCAATTTCTTTAGCTGGACAAGAAGAAGAAGTTCTATGTGTCTTCTTATGTCTTCTGGGCCCTAGCACAACAGAGGCCCCACTCCAACGGCCTACTTACAGATGGCGTGCTCGGGATTGGCCCGGGACAAAAGGCACCATGAGATCATTTCCCACAGGTTCAATGGGAGGCCAGCTTCCCCAGTTTCTTCTGGGTAAATGATGCGTTCGTTTACTACCATTTTCTTACACCCACCCGGGATGTTGGATACCGCCTATCCACTGAGGCGATGAAGCTAGTCAGTAGTTATGGACACTACTATACCTAGTTCTAGCAGCATACATACATTAGGGTCGCTGGTTTCTCTGGAAAACCCTACTTGTTGCCCAGGCATTGCGGGGACAAGATCGTGCTATTGGAATACTGCCGATAAATGATGGAATTGCACACCTTCTTTGCCCTCAAGAAGGTCCCCAACATCCCATTCCCAATCACCTGTGCGAACTACACCTACAGTCTGGCCACTGTAAAAGAGGAAGACAATGAGCTGAAAAGTTATAACTTGCAGAAATTCTATCTGGCATGGAAAAACTTTGATCCGCATGGGAAAATAGCAACGGCACTGCCCCGGGCTTTAGAGCCCCATCTTATACATATGGAGGACTTCTGGGCAGATTGCCAAGATGATGTGGAGGTGTGAAGTCAGCACTATGTCAGGATGATGGTCGGAATGATGCAACTGTTGAAACTCCAGAGGTTCCTAGAGAATTTCTCGGACACCACCCCCACCATCGACCCCCAGTACAAGGCCAAGGGGATCAATAAAATGGCTCTGCCAGCCATGGATTGGGCCACCCAGGAGGGGCCCACGATTAAGGACTTCACCGAGGAGGTGGTTGAGCGAATTCATGCCTATTTCAAGAGGGTGTGCCCCGAGAGTATTCATCAAGCTCCCCGATCGGCGCCAAAATTAACACCACAGCCGGGACCCAAATTAACCCCAGGAGTCGGGACTTCTTCACATGGGGCCGATAAGGGAAAAGGGATCGACATGATGCCTCCTACGCAAGAAGTCCCTATATAGGAGCAGATCAAGAAATCTATGGCAGCCTCCCAGTAGATGAGGGAGCAGTTAATAACGAGGCTAGCCACTCCCCCACTCATGGCCGGACCAATTTGTCCCCCTTCCTCCCCGTCGCTGGCCGCCCTAATGATAAAGGCAACGGGAGTGGATCCCATGAAAGCGGCAGTAATAGCTGATGTGGGGCCACCTTTGATTACCCAGAGGAAGAGGAAGCACATCAGATAGGCCAAAGTAGAGCCAGTACCAATGCCGAAGACATCCCTCCCCCAAGAAATAGAGATCCTTTCTTCCAGTTCCCCAGAACCGGAGAAAGAAGTAGAACCCACAGAGGTCCCAGCTAGTCCCCCTCCAGAAGAGGAGTTTGATATATTTGCAACCGATGAGTTCAGAAATCTACAAGGGGCTGTAAACCAAGAAGACTTGGAACAAGAACCTGCATAGGAACAGGAGCAGCAGGCGGAAGAAAAAGAGCTGAAACCGGAGATTATCTCTGGGGCTCAAGAGATGCAAGGTCCGGGAGTGGACCAACTAAAGCAAGGTGAACAAATGGCATCCACTGGGGGAACCAGACCTTCAGGAATAACCGTAACCCCAGCTACCATGTTCCAAGGGCCACTCCCGAGGGCGACCTTCAGGCAGGTGATCATAGCGGCCCAAACTCTAAATCTTGGCCCGATACCTCCCCTCCTGCCAAAAGAGGTACCAACTGGGAAGGAAGCTCCAGAAGAAGAAGAAGAGCAACAAGAAGTGCAGCTTGAAGAAGTAATCCCCGAGGAAGCCTACCAGGGTCCAGACCCAGCAATTAAGATACAAGACCAGGCTGAGGAGATGGAGGTTGAAAAGAATGTTTCTACAAAAGAAGTTGAGGTGGGGAGAGGAACTGATGAGATCCACGTTGTTGAAGAGCGACAGCCATAGGAAACTGGGAGAGAATCAGGAGAACAAATTTTGGCAGGAAGGCCACCTCTCCCACCTCAGTGGCTGGTAGAAAGTAGGAAAAGAAAGGCCCAGTCTGCTCCAGTGATTCCTCTCTCCCTGGCCGAGATGATGGCCCAAGTTCAGGCCCTGCCAAAAGCAAAGAAGGCGCGGACAGTTCATACTCTTCAAACTGGACTGGGCGGAGAAACAGTTGCCGTTGTGGCAACACCTCCCCCAGATGCCGATGAAGCAACCACAGACCCCGCAGATTACAATGTTGCAGAGGTATCCCTAGGTAAGAGGGGAAAGCAGGGTGAGGTAGACCTGCTAAAGGAGGCAGCAAAGGCAGTAGAGGCTCGGTATGAGAAAGAGGCCCAGAGGCTTAAGGCTGAGAAGGAAAGGAATGAAAACCTTATGGGGTTGCTTACTGAGCTGGCCAGACCCATCAATGCCGCTCCTCCAGAGACCTCCACATCGGAAGAATTACCGCAGAGTGACATAGACTTCCTACGAGTATTGAAAAAGAAAGCCCAAGCAGTGGACGAGTGGATCGCACTGCACATAGGAAACACCCGGCGTTTCCTGGTGTCCACTCTCCCAGACTTATACATGGCCTGACAAGTTATTCATCAGGCGGAAGCGCTTATTGAGCAGTGGGAGAGTGACGTCAAAAATTACCAAGTGTGGAAGGTGGAGCTCGAAGAGCTCCTCACTTTGAAAGAAGATATAATTTTTGAATACAGAATTTTGGGTGAGGAATCATTTGATTTTGTGAGAACTCAGCACTCCAGACTTGACGTCACATTGGAGGTAACCAAGCAACTGGTGGAGTCCTTGCAAGAAAAGGTAAATACTGTAAAATATTCTTCTAATTTATACAAGTCTTTTGTGATAAAGGCTTCTAGGGCTGATCCCCTTAGTACAGATACATATACCCCCAAAGATTCAGTTTTGGGGAGTTTTGATGAAATAATGAAATCCCGGTATCAATCCCCAGAGGGGATAGCTGGGGCCCAGATGGTGAAACTAAACAGCATGATACTTAAGGGTCATAACGTCGCGAGGATGACAGATGAATTTAAAGAAAATATTCTGGACCTAGGGGAACAAATTGAAGTGGCCAGGCACAGAAGGGCCAGCCTAAAAGAGATAGATGAAGATGACATTTCCCACCTCCTCCAGGCCTTCAACGATAATAAGCAACCTTCAGCTTTCTCTGGAGGCCGGGGAAAACTCACATTAAGTATTCTTTATTCTTTTTGGGGTGAAATTTCCCGGATCCCGGAGTCCCAGATCCAAAATTTTGTATTCTTTAAAGTGATCCGTGTCCCGGTCCCCGAGGACGACCGGTCACTTTTAAAAGTGGTTAATAAAGGCTGTCAGAAGGTAGTTGGCCACATCAAGGGGCGTCGGCTCGGTGGTTGGTCTTCTGACAGGGTGGTTTTCTCAAGGCACCGCTCAGAGGTACATCTAGCACATTGGAGACAGGGTGCCGCATTTCCCATTTATGAGGCATGTAGCCTCGGTCCCCGGGGGACCTACTTTCTTCTTTCTCCTCTCCGGCTCTCTTCTCAAGGCTGATTCTTCCGCTGTATATTCTTGTCTTATTCTTCTGACATGACAGACCTATTCCATCTCCAGATCTTTTGTAGGGTGGCACAGGTAGTACTGGCCCCCAGATATTGTATTTTATTGGAACATGATGTAAATAGGGTTAGGGTTAGAAGAGAGTGGTATAAATAGGCAGATCGACCCATTTTCAAGGGTCGGCAAAATTGATGATTTTGTTATCCATAGCAATAGAAAAGTAATTTCTCTTTTCAAGTTGCAGAGCTCAATGCTCCATTGTTCTGTCCTCAATAGTTAGATGCTCCCCTAGAGCCACCATTGTATCACACACCAGTGCTTTCTGGAAGGAATATTAATAAAGAAGGAAGAATTCTTGGCAATGATGTCGTTAGCATTCCTGCTTCTGAGTTAATGGTATTTTATATTTTGATATTCTCTATGTCTTTTACTCTGGTATGTTAAAGTAGATTAATGAACTCTTTACTCCCGCTACTGATAAAATGCTAGCTGATGGTTATGTGTTTCTTCGGTATTTAGTGTAGTTTACCAGAGTATTATTGATGTTCCGGAAATTTCAACATGACTGTAGTTAGATGAAACATTTCTAACCCTGTAGGATCTTTTTTTACTTTATTCGCTAAGTGTAGAATGCTTGGGGAAACCTTACTTTGATCGAATCTCCATAGAAAATGAGTTGAAGAAACCAGCTATCCCCCTCAAAAATAGTCACCTCTCCCAACCGAGCCCCGCACCGTCGTGACCCGACATCCAGGTGCTTGAAGGCCTGGAGGATCTATTTCCCCCGGATAACCTTTGCAGGCGGAGTTGGCCGGTTTTCCCGAAACTCAGTGACAACTTATGACTGTTGGTGGACCCAGTCAGCAAAACCCCGTCAACAGAAACTAGCGCTAGAAGGAGGGCATGAACTCATCCCCCTCCCAAGGTTCTGATTTTACACCTCCTGAGGGTTCCCTGAGTGGTAGTTTTAGGAGGCAAGCCTTTAGTTGGATTGGATCTTTCTCCCCAGTGAAATTTGAAAGAGTCCTTAGGTCGGCCCCAAATCCCAAAAAGTTTGTCAAACTTGAGCCCCCTGCTTGAAAGAAATGGACCTCGAAAATCATACCAGCCACTATTATCTGGCGATCTACCATACCCTGAATACTCAAACTCCCTAGATAGTCCCGGGAACCAGTACCCAAACCACCCAACATATAGTTCCCCCAATGGCTGCATATTTTGAAAACACCGGGTCCTCAATGGAAACTTTTCCAGGTGCAACCAATGATTTACCCTCTCACCCGGAAAAGATCTGCCCATGATATGAGCACCTAGGCTCACGGACCATAGAGGAACACTTACAGGCATACAAAGATGCCATGAATCGAAATTGGATCCAACATGAAGATGTTGTGACCCGTATGTTCCCCTTGACCCTAGGACAAAGCGAGTTGAACTGGTACCTTAACTTGCCTGCCAACTCCATCAACACTTGGCAGGATATGGAGGACGCCTTCCTGGCTGCCTTTCACATGCATGTGGACCTAGCCTGGTCCCACAACCAGTTCATCTCCATCAGAAAGGAACCCAATGAACCTCTTGCAGCATTCAACCATAGGTTCCAGCGCACCCTGAAGCGGTGCACGGGCCCTTTTATCCCATCTCTAGACGTAACCATACAGACCTACCTCAACGCGATGGACCCTTTCGTTGCCACTCTCCTTTGGAGAACAATCGTCGCAGGCGACCGGGACACCTTGGAAAAAGTCTACAACCTAGCCCTAGAGTTGTCCCGCGGTCTTAACAAATCCTCAGGCGGGATTGGGCAGAGCACGCCTTTCAACATGATCATCGGCAGAATTGCGTATGGCGGGGGATATAATCCCAATCTGGCAATAGGTGCCCTCTCGATGGCGATAAATCCTCCATCACCCCTGATAGACCAACAGGCACTGTATGTTTACCTAGCCCAGACCCAGATTACACCGGGTCTGGAAGTCTTCCCTTGGAATCAGCCGCAGCAGACATAACAGACTCAGACACAATCATTCAGAGTGCCCTTTTTCCAATCGTCCGTGACTGGAGGATTTCCGCCCTTGACTCCAGCTAATACTGCTACCTTCCCATGAAGCCAACAACAACAACAGCCGTCACATTATGACACTAACACTTAGTTGACCGCCGAGGTTGAATCCCTCTGTCGAATGTTGTCCACCTTGACCATGGACATGGGCCAACTGAAGGCGGGGTCCTACGCACCCCAAAATTTGAATTCCCAAAGGGGAAACATTTTCTCTGGCCAACGAAAAAATAATGTCAGAGGGAGAAACTTCAACAATGGGCCTAGGCCCAATTAGCAGCAATGGAATAACAATGCAAACACCGGAGGCCCGCCTCCGAACCAAAACACCAACCAAAATGGTGCTGGACCATCACATTTTATGCCAGTCGCAGATTTTTAGCCCATGACTAACTGGTGTAGATTGCACGATACTGGTTCACACAACGAGGTAAATTGTGCCACTTTGGAGAAGGTCATCATGATCTCCCAGCTGGATAGGCAGCAGTCGCACGATACTACCCCTCCAGAACCTCCTGTCCAGGAAATAACCCACAGTGCCTTCACCTGTGACACCATTTTCTTCGGGACTTCCAGAGAAGATGAAGAAGAATTTGAATTGCAGGGATTCTTTGACAAATCTATCCCGCCCTTTGAGGCCAATGCCTTTACTAACCTGCAGACTCCATACAATACTTGGAGTTAGATTGGTAAAGGACCATTTTACACGCCTGTGCCCCCTATCAAAGATATTCCTCCCCCCCAGAATAACGCAACTGACCGACCCGTCCCTCCAAAAGGTCCTAGCTCTAACCAAGCAAAAGATCTCACGGAGGAGAATTCCCAATTCCCAGGGGGAAGATTCAATATTACGAAGGCATTAGAGCGGACCACTACCTCCATGACCTTGATGGAGGTTTTGTTGAACTATCCCAAGCAGAAGAAGTCTCTTCTGAAGCTCTTAGGGAACCCGGAAGCCATCAGCCACCCGCCCAAGACTGTCTCATTCGAAGATGCTAATGCAGCTGTCTTCCAGGGGAACAATGAGGATCCTCCCTTCTTATTGGGCCTGAATATACACGGCAAGAATATACATAATTTCCTAGTGGAATCTGGAGCTTCGGGTTATATCATGCCCTTGTCCATCTGTCAGAAGCTTGGATTCCACCCCATCCCATCTAACGGTGTAGTGATCCAGCTGGATAAGACTGTTGTAAAAAAGGTGGGGGAATTGAAGAACGTCTAGATACATCTTATCCAGGACCCCAGGATAGCTAGCATCATTGACATCCAAGTGGTGGACATCCCAGAGACTTACGGGATGTTACTAAGTCAGAATTGGTCTAAGTCCTTGAATGGGTACTTTTTGACTGACTTCACCCACTTGTGGCTTCCATGGGAAGGACAATCAAATAAAATCTGGGTTGAAAGTGAGCCCCAGATGAAATAGGCCCTCACTGAAGTTTGGAGGGTCAATGAAGTCTTTTTCTCCAAGACTTCCTTGGGGGTGTACAAACCTTTTGAAATCTTAACATTCAATTTTATCCTTGGAGAAAATCCCGCCGTACTACAGAGAGCCCAGGACCTCGAAGAAAAGATGAGAGTTGAAGTCAGCTCTCAAGGTGCCACAGCAACACTTGCCACACTTCTGTCTGGCACTTGGTGCCAAGTACACTACCAATAACATTCAGAGCTCGAGTGTGGGCCATGTCTTTCGATCGCCAACCGACATCTTGATACCCTCCAGAATAGACAACATGCAACAGATTCCCCGGGACCCAGCGCCCCTATGGGATGCGCTCCTTTGGTGCCATTCCCTGGGAAATCCCAAGTTGAAGCACCTCCGGAGGTAAATTCTACTTTCACGCCGGTAGTCCGGGAGATACCCCCAGGTCCCCCAGCAATAATCCAGAGAAGACTACCCTTCCCCAGCCCCAGACTACAAACAATGACTTATGGACCCTGAAGTTCAATGGGTCCCGATCCAAACAAGGCTGTGGGGCTGGAGTAGAACTAATCAACCCACGAGGGAAGTCATTCCTCGTGTCCTATAGGCTGCAGTTTAACTGTACAAACAATGTCATAGAGTACGAGGCTTTGGTCCTTGGACTCTTATTCGCATTAAGGAAAGGTATCACCCACCTCCGGGCTCTGGGTGATTCAAAATTGGTTGTTAAACAAGTCTGGAGTCAATATACATGTCACGATAAAAGGCTGGCCACTTACCGCAACCAGGCTTGGAGCCTTATTGAAGAATTTGATGCCTTTGGCATTGACCTCATTCCCCGGCGATGAAACTATGTCCTGGACGCCCTTGCCATTTCTGCCAGCAAACTTGAGCCAATGGCCGGCTCGCAACTCCAGAGATTTTCAGTTGAGATGGTCCCCACCCCATCCATTCCAGATAATGTCACCCACTTTCAGGTTTTTGAGGATGATCAACACATCTTGGGCTTGATGGCGAATGTTGGTGTCTTTGAAGACCAGATAGTGGAGGAATGAGACCACGACAATACTGGACAGGGTGATGAAGACAATGGGATCATGGACTTTCCCACTAACACCATCCCAAAGGGGATGGTTGCATTAGAATGAATCTTCAACTCAGACTCTCGAGCCCGTGAGAAGGTGTCATCCCCCCTGAGGGAGGAAAGTTTGAAAAGGTTAACATCGGCTAGCCCGGTGAAGAGAAGAGCATTCACGTTGGTACCTCCTGCTCCCCTGAGGAAAAGGAAAATATTCTCGCGGTCCTCTGGGAATACATCGACGTAATTTCCTGGGGTTATGAAGACTTAAAGACATATGATACATCCGTCATGACCCATACCATACCCCTGAAGCCTAATGCCAAGCCCTTCCGGCAAAAGCAGAGACCGGTCAACCCCTTGATAGAGCCTCTGATTCGTCAAGAGGTAGAAAAACTACTGTCAGCCTAGATAATCTTTCCAATCTGGCACACTACATGGGTTTCCAACTTGGTTCCTGTCAGGAAGAAGAACGGCGAGATCCGCCTTTGCGTGGATTTCCAAAATTTGAACAAGGCATCTAAAAAAGATAATCACCCTCTCCCTTTGTTGGATGAGGTGTTACAGATAGTAAATGGATCCCAGATGATGTCCTTCTTAGATGGATATTTGGGATACAACCAGGTCATGGTCAAGTACGAAGATAGAGAGAAAACAACATTTACCACTAAGTGGGGAACATTTGTGTACAGAAGAATGTCCTTCAGTCTGATCAACGTAGGGGCTACATTTCAAAAGGCCATGGACATTGCGTTCGAGGGCCTCGTAAATTAGTGCATAATCATATACATGGATGATTTGACCATCTTTTCCTGGGACAGGCGTGATCATCCCACCCACCTCACTCAGATCTGCGAGAGATGTCGCCGGTATAGAATATCCCTCAACCCCAAGAAGTGCATATTCGGGGTCACCGAGGATAAGTTTCTCGGGCATATTGTCTCTGAGAAGGGTATATCCATAGACCCTAATAGAGTGAAAGCGTTGCTAAATTTACAAATTCCTGGCAGCAAGAAAGAGATGCGATCTTTTTTTGGTAAAATCAACTTCGTGCAACGATTCATCACGGGGTTTGCAAAAATAATTAAACCACTCAATGAAATGATGAAGAAGGATACCAATATTGAGTGGAGTCCTGAAGCAAAATGGGCATTCGCCTAGATCAAACAGACAATAACGGAAGCACCTATCCTGGCTAGTCCAGACTACTCCCTCCCATTTTATATTTATTCGTTTGCTTTGCCTCATTCTGTCGCGGCAGTGTTGACCCAAAAGGTTGAAGGGGAGGAATGACCAATAGCTTTCATGAGTTCCCCCTTCAAGAATGCCAAAGTCTGATACTCACCACTAGAAAAATAGGCCTTTACTCTAGTTCAGGTCGTGAAGAAATTTTGGCATTATATTCTCCAGAGAAAAGTACATGCTATCATCCCGGACCAGGCTGTCAAGTCTCTACTGATGCAGAGTGAATTGGGCGAGAGACGGGGGAAATGGATGGCCATCCTCTAGGAATATGACTTAGAAATGCAGCCCATGAAAATAGTCCGGGGCCAAGGACTAAGTTGGGCGATGGCAGAAGAGACTCCCCGCATAGAATGCCAAACTTACACAGTGGAGTCCATCACCCAAGACCCGTGGTATACCAATTTGGTATACTTGTTGCTAAACAACAAATGTCCGGAGGGGTTACCTCCCCACAAACGCCATGCTCTGCAGATAAAAAGCACACACTTCATGATCAAAAACTCTGCGCTTTACCGTAAAAATTATGAGGGAGTGTACCTCTGGTGCATCGACAGAGACCAGGCTGTAAGAATAATTGATGAATTCCACGGACAGTTTGGAACAGGGCATGGCTCAGCCGATGCCACTACCCATCAGATCCTTCGGGTCGGATACTATTGGCCCTGTGTCTTCAAGGACGTTTACAATCATGTCAGAAAATGCCATACTTGCCAAACCGCGGTGCATCATGAGCGTAACCCAGCCATGCCTCTACAACCAGTCTACGAGGCTAGACCTTTCACCGAATGGGCATTTGACCTCATCGGAGAGATCAAACCCAACTCATCTACCAACCACCGATACATCTTTACTGCTACTGAATACTGCACTCGGTGGTCTGAAGCTATACCTTGCAAAAATAACACAGCGGACGTAGTTATCAAGTTATTGGAAGAAAACATCGTCACAAGATTCAGAATACCTTTTGCTTTGGTATGTGACAATGGTTCGGCGTTTTCTTCAGCACAGTTACTTGAATGGACCTACAATCAAAAGATCACTCTAAAATTCTCAAACAACTATTATCCCTAGGGAAATGGTGTTGCTGAATCAACAAACAAAAATCTACTTGAAGTGATCAAACACCTGTTAGAACAAAATCCCTGGGATTGGCATCAAAAGTTAAAATTTGCCCTATGGGTGGATCGCATTCGTATTAAGGCCGCCCTGGGAACATCACCGTTCCATCTAGTTTATGGCCAGAACCCTGTATTCCCAGTCAACTTACAAATCTCAGTTTTATAGTTCATGCAGGAATTTAGCAACAGGGACAACATCATGGAGGTTCAACTCTTAAACTTGATGCGAATGGAAGAACAACGAGACGCAACCCTTGAACATTTTGCGCGTCATCAAGTAGTGGTAAAAATATGGTTTGACAGAAGAGCTAAATATAAGGCTTTTCAGATCTCGGATCTGGTCCTGTTGTGGGACAAGGCCCAGGAGAAGAAGGGAAAGCATACCAAATTCCAACGGCTCTAGCTCAGACCATACTTAATCTCAGAAATCTGCAGGGTAAATACTTACCGCCTCAACACCCTGACTGGCGAACCTGTCACATTGCCCGTTAATGGACAGTTTCTTAAACACTACTTCGAGTAGGGTAAGTTTGTCCAAAGTTGTATTATGTAAAGCCTTCCACTTGTAAATTTCTCTTTCGGGTGTCTCGTTGCGAGGTACCCTGCCTTGTAAATAGCCTTGTCGGCTGTCCTCCAGGACAGTCCTCTTTTGTCATCTTTGTTTTCATTTTCAGTTTTCTTTCGATCCCAACATTTTGTTCCATCTTGCAGGAATTGGAATGCTTCGCATAAATTTGGTTTCCGGTACAATGTCTACGGCATGGCCAACTTTAGAATCTGTCTTTAGCACAATGGAGTCAGCCCGGTCTCCGGGGTGGTTTTACGGGTTATAGCACATTTTGAGCAATCTCCATTGGGTGTTCTTTCCCAGAATCTAGCAATCAGTGAACAAAATAATAATATAAGGAACAAGTAATCGGATACACCGAGGGTAGATCGGCTGTACTGAGTGGTTGACCCACGTCTGAAAATCTAAAGAAATTCTCCCCGGGTCCAGAGTTTTATCCTCTCTTCAAACATCTAAGCATAGGTGGATAGGTGAAAGAAGTACCGCCATTAAAATTAGCTAAGCTTAAGCTTAATGGTGAAAGAAGTACCGCCTTCCCCACCCGGAAACAAATAAAATAATAGAAGAGGAAAAGTGGGGTAAAACTCTGGCCTCCGGGAAAATGAGCAATTGATGACTGGTTCGATGTGATTAGTACCTCTTCTCTATTCCTCCCAGAGGTCATCGGCTTGATTCCCTTCCAAAGCACAGATGACACCACTGATGAAAGACTACGGACTGACTCTTGCGTGGTTGGATTCTCTCAGATAGGTTGCCCTTCGCCTGTTAGACGCTCTGATGGGCAGCCTGTTCTAGTTTTGCTAACCAGAGATTCTATAGTTCTCAAATGCTCTTAGGAATTTGTCCCAGATAGTCGCCATTCGTTATGCCCTGCATATCCGTCCCTACATTTTTTGTGCAAAATTTTGGGTCCCCCTTTTTTCATTGGTTTGTTTTTTTCTTGTAGCTTTGCCTTGTCTTTCTGTCCCTCTTGCTTTCTTTCTCCAGGGTTTTCTTCCCTGGTGTGCTATTTTATTTGTTTAGTTTTCGCCTTCGAGACTCTAGTCCCGGAGGCTGTCCTTTGGAGAGAGCCAGATTCTGGACTCTGGGATTCTTCGCCATGATGTTCTTAGGATTATCATCGCGAGGAATCCCCGGGCCCGGAGTCCAAAGGTTTTTTCTTGTCCAGAGATCGCCGGAAGGAGGAGGATTACCTTTTTACCGTGGGTATAAATAGAAATTATCTGTCACTTTCACATTTACCGCGATTAAAACCTTCGAGCACTTAGAGTGAATTAGAGAGCAATTTCAGAGCGATTAACAGAGCATTTGCAGAGAGTTTATAGTAATCAGCACTTAACATTTTCAGTCATTCTCAGGCAATTGCGAGTGCTTCATGGTGGTGACTCTGACTATTCGGCAACTCGAGCTCACATGGTAAATCCTCCCTTTCCTCTACCTTCTGTGTTCTCAGGTAGGTGTTTTCGCTTTTCTGTTTCTCTATTTTTGCTTCCGCTCTTTGGTTTTCTTTGGTTCTATTTGGTTTTTATTTGCCCTGTTTTGTCTTGTCTCTCTCTCGTGTCTGGTTTGTTGTCTTTTGTTTTTGCTGCTAGTTGGTGGGTCGGCTCTGCCAGAGGGTTTTCCGCCCTCTACGCAGAGGTGGTCTCTCTGTAAAGTTTGTAAATAGCTGTATATATGTTTCTGCCTTGTCTAGTTTTCCCGTAGATGTCGTCCCACATTGTATATTCATGTATATATGTATATAATTGTAATATAGTCTGTGTATATCTCCTTGTTTCTATGTATATACCCTTCGGCTCCATGTATATCCTTCCAGGTGGCTAAACGAGCTGGTTGAGTCACCTCTGTGTCTGGTTTTCTGCCTTTGAGCTCGCTTTGAGGTAGAAAATCACCTGTTTGAAGCTCGACTCTTGGCTAGTTTCAAACAAGCAATTTTCTCTCTCCTCCATGAAGTCTGTCAGAGCCTCATTTATATCCCATGCATGCAATCAATCCTAGCCAAGTGGCCTTCTCTTTTCACGCGTTCAGACAGTTGGCTCCGCCGTCATCGCCATAACTTCCATTTAATATGTTCACACGTGGCGCCCACGTGGGCGTGATGACTTGGCTTTTTACATATTCTCGCTAACGGTCATTTCAACGTCGGAAGTTCCGGGATCCTCCGGGAAGCTTGCTTCCCATGCTCCGTGCAGTCTCCGGAGCTTATCCTAATGCTAGCGGCCAACTACAACTCCTCTATTCAGGCTGTTATGCTTGTGGCCACAGAGCCCACAGGATACCCCACTCCTCTGGTATCCCTCGACCCAGACACATTTCGGGCGGGATTAGGAATCCCACAATTTAACAGAGCCACAGTGGTCACCAGGACTGATGCCTTGAAATAGTTTACACAACTGGAGGATGGTGCCTGGGTATACATGAATACCCATTTTCTCAAGGCCCCGAAGAGGGACCCAAAGAGAATGAAGATAGAAATCCCCTGCTCTGAATTCAAAGAGAGCATCCAGATGGGGATAATAGCATTAGCCCGGGTATTTGGGCAGCCCTCCGCCTAGGAGTTTTCCAAATGAATGTACTATTTCCTCCTTGGCATCTCCACCAAGGGAGAATTCTTTGATTGGGCCACAATACTTTCTAATCACGTCGACTCCTAGTTTCTTCAGCTAGACAGGAAGAAGAAGTTATGTGTCTTCTTATGTCTTCTGGGCCCTAGCACAGCAGAGGCCCCACTCCAATGGCCTACTTATAGATGGCGTTCTTGAGATTGGCCTGGGACAAAAGGCACCGTGGGATCATTTCCCACAGGTTCAATGGGAGGCCAGCTTCCCCAGTTTCTACCGGGTAAACGATCCATTCATTTACTACCATTTTCTTACACCCACCCGGGATGTCGAATACCGCCTATCCACTGAGGCGATGAAGCTAGTCAGTAGTTATGGACACTACTATATCCAGTTCCAATAGAATACATACATTAGGGTCACTGGCTTCTCTGGGAAACCCTACATGTTGCCCAGGCATTACGGGGACAAGATCGTGCTGTTGGAATACTGCCAGCAAATGATGGAATTGCACACCTTGTTTTCCCTCAAGAAGGTCCCCAACATCCCGTTCCCAATCACCTGTGGGAACTACACCTACAGTCTGGCCACTGCAAAAGAGGTAGACAATGAGCTGAAAAGTTATAACTTGCAGGAATTCTATCTGGCACGGAAAAACTTTGATCCGCATGGGAAAATAGCAACGACACTGCCCCGGGATTCAGAGCCCCATCTTATACATATGGAGGACTTCTGGACAGATTGCCAAGATGATGTGGAGGTGCGAAGCTGGCACTATGTTAGGATGATGGCTAGAATGATGCAACTATTGAAACTCCAGAGGTTCCTAGAGAATTTCTTGGACATCGCCCCCACCATCGACCCCTAGTACAAGGCCAAGGGGATCGATAAAATGGCTCTGCCAGCAATGGATTGGGCCACCCAGGAGGGGCCCATGATTGAGGACTTCACTCAGGAGGTGGTCGATTGAAGTCACGCCTATTTCAAGAGGGTGTGCCCCGGGAGTATTCGTCAAGCTCCCTGACCGGCGCCAAAATTAACACCACAGCTGGGACCCAAATTGACCCCGGGGGCCGGGACTTATTCGTAAGGGGAAGATAAGGGAAAAGGGATCGACATGACGCCTCCTGCGCAAGAAGTCCCTATATAGGAGCAGATCAAGCAATCTATGGCAGCCTCCTAGCAGATGAGGGAGTAGTTAATAATGAGTTTAGCCACTCCCCTACTCATGGCCGGACCAATTCGTTCCCCTTCCTCCCCGTCGCTGGTAGCCCTAATGATAAAGGCAACGGGAGTGGATCCCATGGAAGCAGTGGCAATAACCGATGTGGGGCCACCTTTGATTACCCGGAGGAAGAGGAAGCACATTAGATAGGCCAAAGCAGAACCGGTACCAGTGCCGGAGACATCCCTCCCCCGAGAAATATAGATCCTTTCTTCCAGTTTCCTCGAACTGGAGAAAGAAGCAGAACCCACAGAGGTCCCAGCCAGTCCCCCTTTGGAAGAGGAGTTTGATGTATTTGCAATCGATGAGTTCGGAAATCTGCAAGGGGACAATACACAAGCAGAGATAGAAGTCTCAGAGACAGAACAAGAGGCTGTAGACCAAGAAGACTTGGAACAAGAACCTACACAGGAACAGGAGCAGCAGGCGGAAGAAAAAGAGCCAGAACTGGATATTATCTCTGGGGCTCAAGAGATGCAAGGTCTGGGAGTGGACCAACTAAATCAAGGTGAACAAATGGCATCCGCTAGGGGAACCAGACCTTTAGGAATAATCGTAACCCCAGCCGCCACGTTCCAAGGGCCACTCTCGGGGGTGACCTTCAGGCAGGTGATCACAGCGGCCCAAACTCTAAATCTTGGCCCGATACCTCCCCTCCTGCCAAAAGAGGTACCAACAGAGAAGGAAGCCCCGATAGAAGAAGAAGAGCAATAAGAAGCATAGCTTGAAGAAGAAATCCCTGAGGAAGCCTACCAGGGTCCAGACCCAGCAATTGACATACAAGACCAGGATGAGGAGATGGAGGTTGAAAAGAATGTTGCTACAAAAGAAGTTGAGGTGGGGAGAGAAACAGATGAGATCCACGTTGCTGAAGAGCAACAGCCACAGGACACTGGGAGAGAATTAGGAGAACAAATTCTGGTAGGAAGGCCACCTCTCCCACCTTAATGGCTGGTAGAAAGCAGGAAAAGAAAGGCCTAGTCTTCTTCGGTGATTCCTCTCTCCCTGGTCGAGATGATGGCCCAAGTTCAGGCCCCGCCAAAAGAAAAGAAGGCCTGGAAAGTTCATACTCTTCAAACTGGACCGGGCGGAGAAACGGTTTCCGTTGTGGCAACACCTCCCCTAGATGTCGATGAAGCAATTATGGACCCCACAGATTACAATGTTGCAGAGGTATCCCTAGGAAAGAGGGGAAAGCAGGGTGAGGTAGACCTACTAAAGGAGGCAGCAAGGGCAGTAGAGGCCCGGTATGAGAAAGAGGCCCAGAGGCTCAAGGCTGAGAAGGAAAAGAATGCAAACCTTATGGGGTTGCTTACTGAGCTGGCCAGACCCATCAATGTCGCTCCTCCAGATACCTCCACATCGGAAGAATTACCGCAGAGTGACATAGACTCCCTGCGAGTAATGAAAAAGAAAGCCCAAGCAGTGGACGAGTGGATCATACTACAGATAGGAAACACCCGACGTTTCCTGGCGTCCACTCTCCTAGACTTATACATGGCCCGGCAAGTTATTCATCAGGCAGAAGCGCTTATTGAGTAGTGGGAGAGTGACGCCAAAAATTACCAAGCGTGGAAGGTGGAGCTCAAAGAGCTCCTCACCTTGGGAGAAGATATAATTTTTGAATCCAGAATTATGGGTGAGGAATCATTTGATTTTGTGAGAACTCAGCACTCCAGACTTGACCTCACATTGGAGGTAACCAAGCAACTGGTGGAGTCCTTGCGAGAAAAGGTAAATACTGTAAAATATTCTTCTAATTTATACAAGTCTTTTGTGATAAAGGCTTCTGGGGCTGATCCCCTTAGTACAGATACATATACCCCCAAAGATTCAATTTTGGGGAGTTTTGATGAAATAATGAAATCCCGGTATCAATCCCCAGAGGGGATAGATGGGGCTCAGATGGTGAAACTAACCAGCATGATACTTAAGGGTCATGACGCCGCGAGGATGGCAGATGTATTTAAATAAAATGTTTCAGACCTGGGGGAACAAATTGAAGTGGCCAGGAATAGAAGGGCCAGCCTAAAAGAGATAGATGAAGATGGCATTTCCCACCTCCTCCAGGCCTTCAATGATAATAAGCAACCTTGAGCTTTCTCCGGAGGCTGGGGAAAATTCACATTAAGTATTCTTTATTCTTTTTGGGGTGAAAGTTCCCAGATCCCGGAGTCCCGAATCCAAAATTTTTTATTCTTTAAAGTGATCCGTGTCCCGGTCCCCAAAGCCGACCGGTCACTTTTGGAAGCGGTTAATAAAGGCTGTAAGAAGTTAGTTGGCCACATCAAGGGGCGTCGGCTCGGCGGTTGGTCTTCTGACAGGGTGGTCTTCTCAAGGCGCCACTCAGAGGTACATCTGGCACATTGCAGATAGGGCGCCACATTTTCTATTTATGAGGCATGTAGCCTCGGTCCCCGGGGGACCTACTTTCTTCTTTCTCCTCTCTGGCTCTCTTCTCGAGGCCAATTCTTCCGCTGTATATTCTTGTGTTATTCTTCTGACATGACAGACCTATTCTGTCTCTAGGTCTTTTGTAGGGTGGCGCAGGTAGTACCGGCCCCCAGATATTGTATTTTATTGAAACATGATGTAAATAGGGTTAGGGTTAGAAGAGAGTGGTATAAATAGGTAGATCGACCCATTTCCAAGGGTCGGCAAAATTGATGATTTTGTTGTCCATAGCAATAGAAAAGTAATTTCTCTTTTCAAGTTGCAGATCTCAATGCTCCATTGTTTTGTCCTTAATAGTTAGATGCTCCCCTGGAGCCGCCATTGTATCACGCACTAGTGCTTGCTGGAAGGAACATTAATAAAGAAGGAAGAATTCTTGGCAATGATGTCATTAGCATTCCTGCTTTTGAGTTAATGGTATTTTATGTTTTGATGTTCTCTATGTCTTTTACTTTGGTATGTTAAAGTAGATTAATGAACTCTTTACTCCCGCTACTGATAAAATGCTAGCTGATGGTTATGTGTTTCTTCGGTATTTAGTGTAGTTTACTAGAGTATTATTGATGTTCCAGACATTTCAACATGACTGTAGTTAGATGAAACGTTTCTAACCCTGCAGGATCTTTTTTTTCTTTATTCGCTAAGTGTAGAATGCTTGGGGAAACCTTACTTTAATCAAATCTCTGGAGAAAATGAGTTGAAGAAACCGGCTATCCCCCTCGAAAATAGTCACCTCTCCCAACCGAGCCCTACACCGTCGTGACCCGACATCCAGGTGCTTGAAGGCCCGGAGGATCTATTTCCCCCGAACAACTTTTGTAGGCAGAGTTGGCCAATTTCTCCGGAACCCGGTGACAACTTATGACTGTTGGCGGACCCGGTCAGCAAAACCCCATCAACAGGATGAAGGAGTAATCTGCAAGAATCAATTCTAAACTAGAAGAGCTTACCAAAAGTTAGACATTTGTATTTTCTATAGGAAAATAAGTTTGGTAAAGTTTGATGAACTACAAATGATATATTTCATAGTGTATTAGTATTATGTAGTGTGTTTCCATCAATGCCAAAGGGAGAGATTGATGAACTATAACTGATTGAATGTTTGAATATGTTAAGTTAATGATCACCGAAATGCATAAAGTTAATGCAAGACATTAAATAATTTAATTCATTGTATTGTCATTGATGTCAATTGGATATAATCTGATTGGTTTTATACATATTTTCAAAGACATCAAAGAACCAAAGAAAATAAAGGTTATGTTATCAGTAATGCATAAAAGTTCAGCATACACCAAATGACAACAAACACTGATGGACAATGCACAACGACGGATAGAGAACCCTGAGAGAAGAGTCATAGTGATACCCAAGCAAGAAACCTGAGCAAGCATTATGAGTAGAACCTAAGTGATACTCAAGAATAACTAAAAGTCATAGTGTTTCCTGATGGATAGACAACCCTGACAGATAGACAACCCTGATGGACAAAGATGCCTGAGGACAACTAAAGTCAAGACCGAGGAAACAAGGAGTTAAAACATCGATAAGAACTGAAGTGCATAAATAAAAAAAGACTTAGCTAGCAGGAGAAAAACATGGAGTTAACTAGTTGATTACATTGTTTTCATTGACAAGTTAAAAGCTAGAGATAAGATAGAGTTTTAAAGACAATTTTATTCCAGTTGTCAAGGAGAAATCAGCAGGATAAAACTAAAGCAAGCTTTGAAACAAGAATGGAGATATTTATGGATCACATCAAGAAAAATAAAGATAAAGACCTAAAAACATAGAAATCATGTCTATAAAGAGACAAGCTAATTCATTATGAATTAGGGGGTGAATAGAGAAGAAGATGCTGAAGAGAATACTGGTGAGGAAATAAGTCTTCATATAGACCTGATCAAACAAGCTGAAGAACAAAGCTAATATTTCTACTGACACCGAGCAACAAAGAAGCACAACATCACTGAGCAGAAAGAAGTGGAGCAAAGGTATTGAAGGGAAACATTGATCAGAAAGGTATTATGAGTTTACAATAGATCTGAAAATCTACAAGACTAAGCTATATTTATGAAAAAATCATTTACTATTTTAGTTTAATCATTGGAACAGAAAATCTCTTAATTGAGCAGGACTTAACAATCCTTTCTATAGTGAGATACATCCCAAGAGGTATTAAAAAGTTTAGTCATGAAGATATCATAGTGAATGCTAGATATCAAGTGATAAACTATTATATTCAAATCCTTTAACAAGGTCACACTTAAAAGTGTATTTGTAACCTTTAACAGGGTTGGCTCTTCACTGAGCTCACTTCAGAAGAGTGAAAATTTTGGGTTACTGGTCTCAAGTGGTTTTTTTCTCCCTTTACAAGGTTTCCACGTTAATAATTCATGTGTCAAATGTGTATATGGTTAATTGCTTTAATGTTTTTCTTTACACATTACTAAAATAGGATGATTGGTAAACACTAATTTATTTATTGTATTTCGATAAAGGCTAGACTTCTAATCGGCAAAGCTTAAGAATAAGGATTAACAGTGAACTTTGAGCAGTATTTATTGATAAGATTGTTTAAAGGAATACATCTTGTAGGATTAAAGATAACTAGAGGTTTATATGTGAGATATAAAGTTTTGGTTGGTTTATTGGATTAAATAATGAGGCCACTGATTCACCCTCCCTCTCAGTTATTCTAAAAGATGTACCCTTTGCTTTCTAACATACAACAAAACTTTCTACATACTTCCTAATATCCAAATTCATTTTAGGCCAAAAGTAGAACCTCTACACTAACTCTTGGGTCTTATTGACACCAAAATGCCCACTAAGTGCACCATTGTATTTCTCTTGTATCAAATTTTCTCTAATTGACCCTCTAGGAACACAAAAAATGAATTCCTTTAAACAAAAGATCACTTTGCAAAGTATATTTAGAGAATTCACTATGAAAATGATTCTTGTACTCCTGACATACCTTAGAGATGTCTTTAAAGTCTTCATCTTCTACATATAGATCTTTGAAACTCTCAATACCCATGCTCTGCAGGTGTATCTCTTGTATAGTTAGATATGGTTACTACACCCACTATCTAAAAACCATACTTCTTTCAAACCCCCTTGTGCTACATTACATGCTATCAATATCGTATCTTGTTCACTAGTCTTTGACTGATTTTCATTTATAAAATGTGCCTTTTGCTTACTCAAATCATATTTTTTTCTCCTATATTCTGATGCATAATGCACAAATTTGCTACAATAATTACATTGGATGTTGGATTTATCATACCTTTCTCTTTGATGATGGCTTTGACAGTGACTGCTCCCCCTTCATCTTGTTGATGCAGAATGGGCATGTGGGCTCCATGGTGGTATTCTAATTTCAAATTGTGTGTTTTCTCTTCCTCCCCTTGGTAAAAAACATCGTTTGCCTTAGTTATTACTTGATCTCACTCTTGTTCTGCCAAATGAGAGTTGATTCTTGAATGCATTCTCCAATGATGATGACCCTAATTGATTTAATCTTTGCTCATGCACTAAAAGTGATCCCATTAATTTATCTACTGATAATTGAGAAAGATCTTTGGCCTCTTGAATGGCTATTACTATAGCATCAAATTTAGCAGGTAGGCTTCAAATTATTTTATCAACAATCTTTTGATCTTCAATAGTGTTTCCATAGGACCTTAGCTAATTTACTATTGACATTACATAAGTGAAAAATGTGTCTTGAATCTGAGTCTTTCATTTGTAGATTTTCAAAATCCCTTCTAAGTATTTTCAATTTTGTCATTATTACCTTGCATGTGTCTTGGTACGCTATTTCCAAACTATCCCATGCTTGTTTTGATCTTGTGGTAGCTAGGTATGTGCAGGATCATGGTATGCCAAAAAGTGGCGATGTGAAAAAGAAGTCCTGATTGGTGGACTGATTGAAAAATAGCTATAAATTTCAAATGGTATATCATTTTTTAAATCTGAAACATGTGTCACATTCTATGCTTCACCTCCTCCAAAAAAAAAATCAATTTGATGAATTTTAGACTAAGTTAAGGTGGTCAGACATGAGAGTTTTTATATTCTGGAAAAGTTGTAGAAGAAAAATCATAATTAATTATTTACTTGGAACAAATTTACAAAAAAATATGTGTCACATCCAGACATTAATCTACTACTTATATCTAGAATCTAGTTAAAAATATTATCATTTGATTGTGTTTAAGGTGGTCAAACATACGCCTACTTCTTATCTTTTAGTCCTGATTGATATACTGATTGAAAAATAACTATAACTTTCAAATGGTATAACATTTTTGAAATCTAAAACATGAGTCACATTCTATGCTTTTCCTAATACAATTAAAAACTAAAAAAAAATCAATTTGATGAATTTTAGACTAAGTTAAGGTGGTCAGACACGAGATTTTTAATATTCTAGAAAAGTTGTAGTAGAAAAATCATAATTAATTATTTACTTGGAAAAAATTTAGAAAAAAATATGCGTCACATCCGAACATGAGTCTACTACTTATATCTAGAATCTTGTAAAACAAATTATCATTTGATTGTGTTTAAGGTGGTCAGACATACACCTTCTTATCTTTTTCCAGAAATTTTCATGTACTACTGCATTGAAATTTGAAATTTCACTATATAGAATATTTTTTTTTCAAAGAAGGGATAGTATCTTATAAACTAGATTCAATTTACTACAGATTCTCTTCTTACACATTTTTGATATAAGATAGATAACTTGTCAAAAATTTTACGTTAACTTTCCTACCCTGATTTTCTAAATTTTCATTGCCACTTAAGGCCTAATTTGGCATACCATGATCCTGCACATACCCAACTGCAACCTTTGGAAAAATTTATTCCTCCATTACTTGTTGAATAAAAAATAGTGCCTTTGCATCTTTTTTCTTGTTTTCTTCTAGTAAATCTTTATCAACTTGTGAAAGTGCCTGATATGCTTGTTGATTTGCTGGTTCAGGAAACCCATTTTCAACAAAATTTTAAATACCTTGAGAGAAAAATAGGGTTTTCATTTTTATGCTGCAATATTCATAATTTTTGCCATTAAAAATTAGAATCTGGGGATGGCAAATACTTCCACTAGTTCCAGCCATGATTCTTCAAAATGAAATTTCCCTTTGAAGCAAAACCCTTTTCCTATTTCCCTCAATCTTGCCCTTTTTAATGAACTGGGTTGCTGACTTTAATTCTTTGAAAAAAATCTTTGAAATTTCCGCTAAATCATCTTTCTCTTCAACCTCCAGTAGAACTCTTCTCTTCAATCTCCAGGCTTTGATACCACTTTGTTGGAGAAATAAACTGAGCAAAAACATAAATTTGCAGATAAATAAACACAAACAAAACATAAAGAACTCTTTAAGCTTCAACAAATGGATCCTTCATATTAATAAACTTTTGATTTTACAGATATGCCAGTGCTCATAAACTAGTATTGATTCTGCATCAAAACAAAGTATTTTTCATCTTTAAAAAAAAATAGAGCATTTGTGCTTTCAAAACTAGACTTTTTAGCTACACAAGAGGCTTCCATTAAACCCTAGAAGAAGATTATAGATGCATCAGAGAGAAGAAACTATAAAGGAAGATAGAAGAAAACTGAAGTAAATGCATTGGGTTGAATGGTTGAGTTATGACAGTAGGGAAGATTAAATATTCCAGTTGTAGGTCCACATCAACCAACAAGAAAGAGAGCAGAGTTTTTCTTGACTGAGCTTTAAAAGGGAGTTCTAGATGAGGAGGTTGAGGAGGTCAAGAGTTTGATTCCTGGTAAGCCATCTAAGTGAACTAAGCATTGGAGTCTCAAGGAATTTTTTTTTAGAAGTGCCAGTGAGGGACGAGCGTAGAGTAAGGACAGGATTTGCCTATCCCTCGGGTGAAACACTCGGAGAAGCATAAGATTTCAGGGAAGGGTGTTAAGTTTAATGAGGGAAAAAAGTGTCTAAAGGTAGACAACAACATGATGATTTCAAGCGCTCTCATGGGAAATCATCGGAGGATTTGAAGAGTTACAGTCCGAATCCACGTTCTGGAAGCTTTTCTAAGAGCAGGAGAAAGATGCCTATTTTTCCACATGAGCTTCACTATACTGAAAACAAGGCACAATTTGAGGAGCTTCGGAAGAAATTTTTTTTTTCTTACAGGCAGGGCTTTCTTGGGTGTTTGGGGTTTTCGTCTAAGGAGCTCTGAAAGAAACTTTTTTTCCCTATAGGCAGGGCTTGCTTGGTTGTTTGGGGTTTTCTTCTAAAGGGTATACTATCATGAATGGGTTGAATAGGAGCTTGAATACTATTTCTTGATCGAGAAGGGAGGATGCTTCTAGTCTGGCTGTACCCATTGGCTTTTCTGGTTGTGAAATGGGAAATTTATTTTTGGCCTATTTGATGTTTTATATAACATGTGATCTGTTGCAGATGTTCTTCTACTACATTTAAATAATGTTTAAATTTAATTTTGGCTTAATTGATTTTTAATCAACATGAAAGCCAATTTGGAGAGTGTATTTCTTAATCCACGGGTTGAAGATTACATGACTTATTAAGTATTATATTTGTCAAGCTCCCACAGCTCACTATTGCTAAAAGTAGATTTCTCAAAAAGTCATCAAAAATGATGTTTGAGAATGGACTTTGAAATCTGTCAATATTGTATTTGAAAAGTATAAAGTATATTAAAGATTCTCTTTATTCAAATTTTGGGTACAAAGAAAAACTGCAACTATCTAGGAAAGATCTTTTTTTTTTATGTAATTAGATGCATTAATGTAAAGAGTGTTGAAGGAGAAAAAAAGCCCATTTCTCTCTGCACCATTGTGTCCTATCATCTCCTACTATCATGTATCTTAGAGTTCTAATTTATGGTCTCAACTATCTATTTTTATTTCCACCGTCTGACAGAATCAGGTGACATTATTGGGGTGCAAGCATATGTGGAATTTTAGTTTGGTTTGCCTTTTGAAAGACAAATAAACATTAACAAGAGAATTTTGAACCCCTGTAAAGAAAATTCTGTTAGGGGAATCCATGAAATTACATAGCTTACATGAAATAATCTCTCCAATGGATAAATTTTGTGGTGCTTGCTAGAAATATTTGCAACCTATTGCACCTGATATTTTAAATGTGTATGTACAATTATTTACAGTGTCATATATTTGGGTGAGAGATATACACTGAGCATATAGCATGAGGTGTGACATGTTTTTTGTTTTGATGAAATTTAGGTGATTTTGCACTGCAAGGAGCGGCTCGACTAGGCCTTAGCGGACTTAATCCATTTAAAAGTGACGGAGTGGGAGTCTATAATGAAGCCATGTGGAATCTGAGTATATGTGATTTGAAAATAAATTTTGTGTAAGAAATAGAATGCAAATTACAGGTTTGCAAAAGGTCTTTGGAGGCCAGTATTCTGCTGAGGAGGAAGATGAGCAGAACGTGGATGTGGGAATAATTAGACAACTAGAATCATAGACAGCGCACCTATCATTGAATGTGCATGATGGATGCGCATGGCTATTTGACATGTTATTTGCAAGCCGTCAGAGCTGACAAATATTTTTGCCAAATTATCCGATTGAAACACATCAACAGAGAAAAACATTTCAATCGTCTTGTTTCAATTGTCTTGCTTCTGTATTGTGAGTTGTGAACCATTGATTGTGTACAATCAGCTCGTCATTCTCATATATGAAACGTCTTCAACATAAAAATGAAAACATGGTTATTAGTAAAATCCACATTTGACTATTATTAAACATGATTTTTAAAATTTCTTAAATTTCTTTATGCTTAATGTTTAAAAAGGTTTGCAAACATCATCACTGAATTCATAATAATTTTTTTTGAGACCGTAGACATTTATGGAAAAAAATTAATAATTTATTACATTCTCCAAAAATTATTACATCATTATTTATTCAAAACATGTTTTAATCAAAATATAAATCTTTTCTTCTATGAAGAAACTTTCAATTTTTTTCTATTATTTGTAAATACTATAAAGCAGTATATTTAATCATATTTATAAAACTACTATTAAATACTTTTAAAACATTATTTTATAAATAATATAAAAGAAATAAGACAAAATTATATTATAAAAAATTAAACTGACCTACTTAACCTATTTTTATTTTAAATATTCTACTATTTTATCTTTATGATACAAATTCAGTAAAACAAAATCAAAGCAGCACTTTAATGCGAAGCGATGCCTGGCCAGTTTTCCTGCAGCGAAGATGTTGATGTGCTACTTATTGAGTTGGAAGATTCTATGCCTTCCTACAACATCTCCTTCATTTCTTTCAGACAGGCAACAACTTGTTTCATGCTTGGTCTACACTCCCTTTCTATCGCGAGGCACTCGAATGCCAATTCCGCAACTGCAGCAACACTTACCTTCACCTCCTGATTTCTTTCAATCTTCAAATTTGGATCGACCAGTTCATCCAAAACACCTCTCTTGATCTTGTCTGTTGCCATATTAGCAAGGTTGATTTCCTTTCTATTTCGCATAATGTCAACTGCTACTTTGGCAGAGATGATCTCCATCAAAACAACTCCAAAGCTGTACACATCAGACTTGTGAGTGAGTTGAAAGCATTCATGGTACTCTGGATCAACATACCCGGGTGTACCTTGTGGAGAAGTTGTGACATGCAGGACATTCACGGGCACCAATCTGGAAAGCCCAAAATCAGCAACTTTGGCTCTGAAATTTTCGTCAAGTAGAATGTTACTAGATTTAACATCTCTATGCAATATGGGTAGACAGATGTTGTGGAGATACGCCAAGGCCTGAGCAGTTTCTATGGCAATGTCTAAACGTGTTTCCCAAGGAAATCCTCTGTCTGTTCTTTGGCTACCATGCAGGTGATCAGACAAGGTCCCATTTTGCACAAACTTGTAAACAAGCAGTAACATTGGACTCTACGGGCTCGTACAACCATATAGACGAACAAGATTTGGATGACACAGGGTTGACAATATTTGTACCTCGTTCATAAATTGTTCAAGATTTCTGGAGCTCTCCTCATAAAGCCTCTTCACTGCTATAGCTCGTCTGTCATCAAGTTTACCCAGGTATACCACGCCAAATCCTCCATCTCCAACTTTCTTCTTCTCATCAAAGAAAAGTGTCGCTTGCTATAGTTCTTCATATGGAAATATGGGTAAACTGCCCATTATACACTTTGCGTGACTTGCTTCAATGTCACTTCATTGATAATTACTGTAATCACCACCAAGCCCGCAGGTCTGAGGCCTTTTTTTTCTCTTGACGTACAAAATATAAAGTACTACTAGTGCTATGACTAGTCCAGCTGTCCCCATGGAGCTACCTATATTAGAATATTCATATTAAATATTACAATTTTAATAGCTACATAATTAGTAGTAAGTAGACATTTTATCTGATCAAAAATTAATAAATTGTTTTTAATTATTTAAAATTTAATATTAACTATTAATTCTAATAACTGCCAAGAATGGAAAGTGATTGAAATAATTAACAAATGAACAAAACTAAAGCATTTCCGACACATCTTTAGCTTTCACATAAAAAGTGTGGATACTGAAGAGGAAGGGATCCTTACCTAGAGCAATAACAGTCTTATTAGCAGTGTTAGATCCACCTGCATGGTTTAATATATAAGTAAAGGTAGAGGTAATTGTTAGCATTTTGCTTACGAAATATTGACGAAAAAATAAACTAAAGTTTGAAGTTTTTCATTGAATAAGTAGACAGGGAGTTACAACTCTTACCAGGCTTCAACGATTGGCAACTGAATCGCGTCATATTTTTGTTGTTGGAAATACAAATCTCTTTCGTTGGCTCGTAATTCTCACAGCCTTCGCTGAAATTCCATATTACTGTGAACCCATGCTTTATCCTTTGAAGCAACGGTGTATTATCTCTGTCAAACTTTTTAACAGGTAGCTACACTAGTGATTTACAATATGTCCCCAAGCTCAAGTCAGAATGATACCAAGTCCTATTGCATTCTAGAGCATACACTTCAGTGGTTGGATACTCTCTGATCTCTTCTCTGCACTCTCCCCATAGACTTATATTCACGTATTCATCAGAAATGTGAAAGTGAGGGGTAGACCATAATTCCACTGTATGGTTACTGGTCGACGGATCGCAAGCACCTTCCCACATATTTCTGTCAACTATTGTCATGTGATTGACAGGATCCTCTTCCCCGTGGCCAAAATGCTCCAGTAGATAGTATTGGTAGCCATTGATATTAAGTAGAGGCATATTCTCTTTATGGTCACAGTCAACCTGAAGCGCTGGGTCACCGCAGCCGCTGTTCTTTCTTCCGAAGGGATATTTGAATGAATGATTCCCACATTCGAAGGCTTCTAGACAAACTTGAGAGGGAGAAGCGAGACATGGCATGAACATTGTCAAGGAAAGAAAGAGGAAGCAGCAGCGATATAGAGGGACCAGACCAAAATGCTGAGAATTGATTAGATGAAGAGGCAATCCCTCTATTTTCATATTTGTTACAACGGTGAGAAGAAAACAAGTAGAAATGAGTTGAACAAAGGAACATGAATGACAGTTTTATAGCGAAGAAAACAAGTAGAAATGAGTTGAACAAAGGAACATGAATGACAATTTTTAATTCAATATATTTCATAACAATATCTAAAGAGTTTCTCAAAATGGGGTTTCCTAAAAATAATAAAATTTGGAATAGAACAATGTTGCCCATTGTCCAACCTAACTTGAATTGGCCTAAGGTAGAAGAAGCTAACATTTTTTTTCAGCTACACTCAATCACATGGAAGGAGGAAAATAGTTATGTTCACTATCAAAGAGTGACCTTGATCTTGGAAGAAGAAGAAAGATGTGCCGAACTCCACAATATTTTCATGGAAATAAAGCTCCCAACAGATAGAGATCTTGTGCCCAGGGTAGGTTAATTTTTTCTTGTTTTAAGATGCAGGGAATCTATTTGTAATTAGTTATAGTAATTAAAAACTTTGAGCACTAAAACTATTTTTATTTCAAGTTCTTTTCTTTGTACCAGTCACTTTCAATTAATAAAGAGTTTTAGACTAGAGCTCAAATTTTAGGAGGAGGAGGCCCAAAATTTTCAAATTTTGGGATAACAAGAAGACATAGTAATTAAGCACAATATTTTTTCATAAATCATAACTTTAAAATTAATTTTATTATTTATCAATTTAAACCTTAAATATCCAAAGAAACAACTCTAATAGTGGGGTAAGGGGGGTGGGGGGGATCTTTCCTATTATTTGAAAGGGGGCATTATCATCCAACTCTAGATGCATGTGGAGGCAACTATTATAAGGGGCGGGCGATGATGACTAGCCCCTACTATTATAAGGGGCGGGCGATGATGACCCCTAAAATAGTAGGGGCAACTTTCACTCAAGTCATCCATTTAAATTCTCATAGGGGCCCCCCGAAATTTCTTAACCTCCTAGCCGATAAAATGAGATTAGAAGTATCACCCATCATCGTATGTGAGGTGGTTTATCCCGATGAACCCCTCCTGTCTGCGAAGGCTTATGCGTATTGGGTGGGAGAACTTTAGCGGCCCAGCCCAAATTCCCCACCTACTCACCAGTAATTGAATTGTTCTGGGTGGGTGGTCTCCCTTTAATAGTAAGGGGCTGAACTAGTCAGGTAGACTGGCAGATCAATGGAGGTGCACCCTGGCGAGGTTAGGTTCCATTGAGTTCTGTGGGGGTTGGGGGTGGCGGCTATATCCCATATCATCATTCTTGACCTCTATTCCATCATTATAGATAGTCGAGAGACTGACAGGATAAGATATTACGTACGTAACTATCTGGTGATCAGGTATTACATTCTGATCAAGACACAACTATATTAGTTGAGCCTAACAACTCAGGCGGAATAGTAAATTGAATTATGCTTTTAAAGATAAAAGGAAAATAATTCCATCTAGAATTAAGACTTACATATCCATTTTTTTGGAAAGAAAAAAATTATTCAACATGG
>MU227254.1:36053-46442 GCA_018584345.1 Thuja plicata | reverse complement strand
AACATTTGGCTACAAGAAGGAGACTACCCATAAACATAGCATAGGAAATAGGATTATTCATTAGCATGCAACTACTTATATCCTGCAACCTCTACCCATCAATTCCAAGAAAATACACCATGTTCTTACAATCCATTTACCTACTTGTGTCTTAACATATATAAAATATACATATAAAACCATAATTTTAAAGTATCTGCTTTACAAGCAAACTACTGAAAAATAAAGTAAGAAACATTTGAAAAGGTGGCCTTTTAAGAGGCTCATCATTGCCCCCAACTATACTATTGTTGGTCCCCAGCAATCATGGAATTACAGATCCTGGCCCTAAGCCTTAGGTCAGTTGCGGTCTTTTCACTTGGTTCATCAACAACATAGTTGAAATACCCATGGTTGTCCTGAAGTCTTTCACACCTCTATCTTTCCTGATTCATATCATGATCTTCTCCATTCTCATTTACTACAAGTAAAGGCTGCAGGAGGATAGGAGGTTGAAACCTTAAAGGAATCCAATAATTAAGCTATGATCAACCCAACATTATAAACCATGGGGCTCAACAAGTGGCAAGAGTTAAATTCTATGGAGAATGGGGTTCCCTAATTTTTAAGTCATGGGACATCTGTACCCACCTCTGTCTTCAAGCTGTGATCACAGACTCAATATCCTGTGATGAATATTGTTCCCAATCTGTGTATGCCTACTCTTTGACTTGAAGGACTTCTCGGTATCCACTAGGATTCATTGTAATTGAGATCCAATCAAGGAAAGTCTACCTAGAACTCTAAACTTCAGGCCTCATCATGAGGGGTGTATCTATCTCACTGCTTCTATATGATAAAGCCTTGTGATCTCTTCTAATCTCATTTTGAATCCAAGACATCACTCCCCTTAGCTGAACATCTCCCACATACATAAGTGAATTCCAATCCCTATTATCTGGCACAACAAGATTTTGTAAATACAATTCACATAATAGGTTTTTGATGGTCATGGGAGCTGACTGGAAGGCATCATAAAATTCATGAAGTGTACAAATAGAAGGATTCAATCCCTCTGCAATCAGAGTCAATTGAAATTTAACAAATTGTTCTTTAAGGAACAAAGCATAAACTCGAGATGGTGACCTACATGTCATTGCTGTAGAAATCAATTTAGTGATCTGCTCAATTTTCCTCTCCAACACTGCAACTTGATTTTCTTTCTGTTCTAATTGACAAGCCTGCTCCTCAATGATCCTTTTCAATTTTTCTATTTCCAGTTTCCATTGTGCCTTTTCCTAAATAAAATTTTGGTGTAAACTCAATCCTACTACTAAAGGTGTTGATAAATCTAGTGGTGACATGGGTCCTTGTTGAAGAGTATCAATCCACTCGGATGCAGGTCGAGGGATCATTACTACTTCCTCTTCAATGGAAGTAGCCCCTTTTCCTTTGTCATGAGTTTTCATTGAATCATCTACTTGGCAGGATTCATCAATGGAAGTTTCTCTTCTCCATATGACAAGGGTTTTTATCGAATCATCCACTTAGGAGGACTCAACTGCCTTGACTAGTGTGTCCAATCCATCTCTACTCATTTTTTCAAACACATCTTCAACAATGTCCTCATCTATTGTAGGGAATTCATCAGGGGGTAGGTTTTCTGAATTGTCATCAGTATCTTTCCTAACAGAGTTATTGAAAAATCCCTCTATTTCCTCAGAATCCTTATCACTGTCTATGAGGATGTAATCAGCTTGTGGGTTAGTTGTAACTTCATCAATCACAATGTGGTACATGGTGTCACTATATGTTCTTTTTGGAGTCATTTCCTCTAAAGAGGACTTCTCTGCAGACTCAGAGGATTCAACATTTATAACTAGATCAAGTATTTTATCCACTTTACTGATATTAGTAGAAATTCTAGAACTCTTCTTGACAGGGGTTTGAAAAGAGCTCATAGGATCTTTACATTTCTTCCTGCTGGTGGACACCTCCTCTGTAATGGCTACAGGAGGTTCTTCTTGTGTCACTTCCTCGGAAGAGGGAAAGGTTTCCTCATCTAGATTACTAACATCTTCATTACTAGGTGGTAGTTGTTCTAGATTCATACCCTCTGCCTCTATGGTGTTACCTTTATCCTTCATGGTAGCAGACCAAGTTTCCTCGGAAGGTGAAGTATCAGGAGTGACATCGGCTTCACTAGTTTTACCTTTCTTTTTATCAGGCACATGAGTAATAAGATTGTAGGCTCTTTTCCTAAATAGGGTAGGTTTAGAAGATGACGCTTCAGGAATGGCCTTTGTTTTCTGTATTATCTTACGAACCCCCGTTGTTGTGTTAACCCTTCTTCCTACATCCTAGCCTCTAGGGCCAACCATTCTAGGTACTATTTCCTCCATGGCCAAGAATTCATCCCAGGTCGCAATTGATTGCTTAATTAATTCCCTTTCTATGACTAATTTGATTAAAAAATGATGGGAAATATATTGAGCTTTTCCTGACTATACAAGAGACGCTTTCTTTTTCACAATATTAAAGAGAAAAATAGGTAAGTTTACAGGCCTACTTTCATGGTGGAGGGCGTTCAAAATCTTGAAATGCAGTCCATGGTGGTACTTATAACGACCTTCACAAGTAAAGTAGGATATTATGAATGTCGTTGGCTATATATACTCCATGGTTAATGATATTCTTGAAGTGCCCTATTTCTTATCAACATCCAACCATGGGTCACCATGTAGGGTAAATTGTGCCCTAGCTAAGCGCAAGTCAATATCCTTACTCCATTTTCTCCTTCCTATGGAAATTTTGAAACTTCTGCCATGATGTCCTCTAAGAATTCTATCCTTAGACCCTTTACCATTGATAACCCATTATTTAGAGTATTTAGATATTGGAAAGCAATTTCTTGATCAAAGCCATTAAGGCTAAGGCAGTAATCCAACCATCCCCTTCTTTGAAACATTTCACAGGCCACCGGGTCCCCAAGTAGAACTTGATGATGTGTGGGCTTATGCCACTGAAGGTCTCCACCCATTGTTAATGACAAAAATGGATCTGCAGGAGCTCCATAAATGCTATAGAAAATTGGAAAAATGCAGGACTCCTTACGGACTCAAGGTATTTTTTACAAGAAAAATTGAAGTACAAAGTAGCTTTTAATTCCAAGAAAATAAGCATTATTTCAAATGGTATTCATCAATACATTCGCGCATGTTAAGGTCTGCCACCCTAACACGTCATGAAAATGTCATTATTAATTGAAACTTAACTTTTAATTGCTTTCAAATCATGATGACTTAATCATGGAAGGACAGGTAAGCTTCTACATGATGACGGTCACCGTGAAAAGACAAGAAATAAAGTTTGCCTTTTTGCATGATAAAATTGATTTGGAAATATTTTGAAACAAGCATTAAATAATACCTCCCCCAACTAAATGTAAGGCATGGGTACCACCAAGCCTTTGCGTGCAAGAGTAAAAAAAGAAAAGAACACTTAATCCAAAATAATAAAATAATATACGAGATAAAGTGTGTTACTAACCTGAGAGGTGCTGCATGAACAGTGTTATGCTATGCTACACGCACTATTGGAGTGATGCAATGATACAGACACATAGTAGAGAGAGGAGGTGAAGTGGATTTATTGTGGAGAAATAATTTCACAGGAAGTGAAATGTTTATTATGAAATCTAGAATAAATATCACAGATTGGCAAAAACCTGGGTGGAAGACCTAGATGCTTTGGCTATAGGAGTGTGTGTGCCTATAGTTTCCTGGAACTTCTATAGGAAGTCCTCATGACTCATGGGTTTATGGTAGACCTTAAGATGATGTCCATTGACAAGATATTTGAATCACATAGGATCAATGGTAGAAAGTTGAACTACACCATTGTAAAAAGCTGAGATTATTTCATAAGGCCCTAACCACTGGGTCTAAAATTTTCTTGGAGTATGATGATAGCATGAGTCATAGAGAAAGGCCTAATCACCAATGGAAAATTTCTTATCCTTGATGAATCTATCATTCCACTTCTTTCACTACTTCTGAATCAGTTTGTTGTTGTGAAGTGCAGACTTCCTATACTCATCCAATCTATTAAGCTACAGGAGCCCGTCCTCTTGTTCCTTTGTAAGGTTGATATCCAACTATAATGTCATCCTAAGAGTCTTATGGTGAAAATCAATAGGCATGGATGCAAATTTCCCATAAACTAGCTCAAAAGGTGTAAAACCAGTCATGGTTTTCCAAGTTGTTCGATAAGCCCAAATGGCTTCAGGAAGGCGGGTAGCCCAATCATTTTTGTGAACAGGAACTATTTTGGTCAGGATGGCCTCAATTTCCTAATTTGTGATCTCAGCCTACCCATTGTCCCAAGGATGGTATGGTGAATATTTACCATGCCTTACTATGTACTCATTCATCAGTTCAACAATAAGATTAGATTTAAACCGTACACCTTGATTCGTTACTATTTCACAAGGTACACCAAACCTTGTAAAGATAAACTCATAGAGAAACTCTGCTACCTTATGATCCCTAGCATGCCTCATTTCCTTTGATTCAACCCATTTTGTGGCATAGTCAGTACATACTAAGATATAAGACATACCATGGGAAGATGGCTCGATGGGACCAACAAATTTGATGCCCCATTTGTCAAATGGTGTCACCACCACCTGAGGCTGGAAGGGCATTTTATCAGACTTGGTTGGAAGACCCATTCCCTGGTATCAGTCACAATGCTTGATATGCTTAGCTACATCTTTATGTAAGGTAGGCCAATAATATACAGTTTTCAATACCTTGTATTCTATCCTTTTTTCTTGCAAAATGGCCACCACATGGCTCATCATGACAAGCTCGAAGGATGTCATAGGTCTCATCTTCACAAACACATCTACAGGTGACTTGATCAGGACCTATGTAAAGCATAAATCTAGAGATCCATGAAAATTTGAATCTTTTCTCAACTAGTAGCCGACGTTCATGAGGTGAAAAATGAGGTGGTGTGCTTCTTGTAGCAAGGTAGTTGGAAATGTTAGCATACCATGGATTGTAATTTGCAACAGAGAATAGGTGCTCATCCATGAAGCTATCATCAATTGCTATAGGATCATCGAGAATTTTTAGTCTAGAGAGGAAATCAGCCACCACATTATCTTTTCCTTGTTTAGCAATGATAGTTATATCAAACTCCTACATGAGGAATAACCAACGAGCTAACCGAGAAGAGATGGCAGGTTTGTTCATCAAGTATTTGATTTCTGAGTGAACAGTGTAAAAAATACTTCATAACTGGTTATGTAATGCCTGAATTTATTAAGTGCATAGATTACAACAAGCAGTTCCTTTTTAGTAATAGTATAATTTAGTTCAGCACCTTATAGATTTTTGCTTATATAATAAATGGCATGCTTAACTATACCTTGTTTTTGTCCTAGTATTGCCCCAATGACATACTCAGATGCATCAGTGTGGATATGAAAGGGAAGCTTCTAGTCAGGTCCTATAAGAATAGGGGTCTTTGTCAACACATCTTTCAACTACTGAAATGATAGTTCACAGTCAACTGTTCATTCAAATTCTTCTTGTTTCTTCAATAGATTGTACAAGGGGGAGGCAAGTTGGCTGAAGTTCTTAATAAATCTCTTGCAGTAACCAACATGACCAAGAAAACTATGAACATCCTTCTAGTTGGATGGAGTGGGTAATGTAATGATGACTGCAATATTTGTAGGATCAACCTGTATGCCAAAGGATGATAGGTAATGCCCTAGGACAACTCCCTCCTTCATCATCATATAACACTTCTCACTATTAAGTGAGAGGTTGTAGTCCTGACATCTTTTAAGCACTTTTCCCAAATTATCATGAGCCTCTTCAAATGTAGTTCCATAAGCAGTGAAGTCATCCATGTATATTTCAACACAGTCAACAGGAATGTTAGAGAAAATACTTATTATTGCCCTCTGAAAACTAGCAGGTGCATTAAATAATCCAAATGGAAAGACAAAATAAGCAAATGTTCCCCAAGGATAGGTGAACTTTATTTTATCCTGGTATTCTGGTGATATCTAGATCTGATTGTAGCCACTGAAACCATCCAAGGATGAAAAATACTTCTTACCAGCAAGGTTGTTAAGTACTTGGTCAATAAAGGGTAATGGAAAGTGATCTTTCTTGGTGGCTTTATTAAGCTTTGTATAGTCCAGCCAAACTCACCATTTTCTACCTTTCTTTGGGACAATTACAAGAGGGGAGACCCACTGGCTGTCAGAAATAGGATATATAAAGCCAGATTGGAGGATTTTTGTAACTTAGCCTTTAATATATCTCTTAGTGCAGGGTTTATTCTCCTCTGGGCTTGCCTAATAGGTCTAGACTCAGGACTTATATAGATCTTATGGTTTCACAATTTTTGGTCAAGTCCCTTCATGTCAGTATAGTCCCATGCAAAAGCTTGCTACCTCTCTTTTAAAAGCTAGAGAAGGCTAGACATCTAAGATTCAGTGAGATTCTTATTGACATTCAATTCCTTACCTAAGGGAATTTCTACTCTTTTGACTTTATCCTGCATAAGCACTTCTGCAAATGAGGGTGACTTTATCTCATGGGGTAACAAAGTATGGAGATAATCAGGTGTTGTAGGAAACTTAGATGAGGACTTCTTAGGAAATATGGTTTGTAGGGAACAGTAAGGGACATGAAAAGAGGGTTCTTCAAAACCATAATGGTTTGTAAGGATTTCTACTAGTATGTCATCTTCCTCTTGTGAGGCCATAAATGGATCTCTACCCATAACCATAAGTTGCTGTACTGAATTGTCTTCGAAGGAAGCATCTCCTAGATCTAGCCAGACAACGTGGTCAAGTTTAGCTTGGGGTTTGGCTGGAGAATACATAGTTAATTTCTTGGTATGAATGTCATCAGATATGGTCATTTTTCTTGAGCGACATGCAATGTAAGCATCTATTTTGGCCAACCAAGGCCTTCCTAGGATTAATGGATATCATCCTAGTGTGGCTTTGGGGGACATGATTATGAAATATGAGGGGTAACCCAAGGAATCAAGTGTGACAACAATATCCTCTACCATACCATCTGGCTTGACAATGGAATTATCATCTAACTAGAGAATGGTAGGTGTTTCCCTCAAGCCAATGATGCTAAGTCTTAATAATACATCCATAGTAATTACATTAATGGAGGCCCCTAAATCAACCAAGACATTCTATATTTGTATACCATTAATATGAATGGTAACCACTGGACTCCCTGGATAAGAGTATTTAGGCATCAAGGCTTTACTGAGCATAAGATTGGAAATCTTCCCAAGGACATGGATGATATCAGGATCTTTCTTTTTCCTTCCAGGGTGCTTGATACAGGCATCCTTGATTTCTTTATTATAAATGGAAATTTATTTGAGGGAATCTAATAACACTATTTTGACAGTCACTTGCTTCAGTTGGTCAATCAGATCAGTTGCAATAGGATTCTCTTTAGGGGTTACTGATTGTTGAGCCAATCTTTACGTATAAGGTGGAGTTTTCAAAACTAGAGTAGGTGGTGGAATAGATGGAACAACAGTGTTTTTATTGTGAGGAATTTCCTTAGAATTAGAAACATCAGTTATTATGGGCACCCTAGGTGTAGACAATGTAGTTCCTAATTATAGGTGGATGTCATTCACCTGCAGTGAATAAGCTTGCTGCTTGTTATTAGGATTTGGATTTATTTGTACAAGCAGTTGTGGCTTCTGAGGACTACTATTGGTTTTAGGAGGTGGAGGCATAATAGCTTGTTGATGAGGTGGAGGCATGATAGCTTGCTACTGATTAGGCTGATTGGGTCCCCAATGAGGTTGTTTTTGTTGTTTACCATTTGGTTGCCATTGGTTATTCTTCTATGATTGTCGATATTAGTTAAACTGCTACTGGTATGGATTAAATGGAGGTTGTTGTTGGAAGTTCTGGTTACAATGTGGCCACTGATAGTTTTGGTTTTACTGCGGTTGTTGGTTAGACCAGTTATGATTCCAGTTCTATCCTTGAGGGCCATAATTCTGGGGGTTTTGATTTTTCCATTGATTACTATTATTATTATTATAACCAAAATTATTCAGGGGGTCTTGAGGCATACCTTGTCTCTGAGCCCATGGTCTTCTTTGACCCATGTAGAAAACCTCTCCATTCTCCTCATCTATGGATTTGAGATCAGTGGGCATTGAGGTAGTGTCCATGGATGCAACAACTTACAGTTTCTTTTCTTTTCTCTGTAGTGGGAGTAGAATTCAGCCAGCATAGCTTTTGCATCCTCCTTCCTCTAGACTTGCATGTTGTCTAGCTGAGTGGCCACACCATTTATAATGTCTTGTTTTAAGTTAGATAGGAGGTTTGACAACTCTATCTTCGATACTCATGAATTGTTTGTCTTATGAGGTAGATCTCTTAGTCCTCTTCCTTTTTTTACTGTAGCTCTTGAGTAATTCAGACATATAGTCTTAATACCTTCCCAGTTCTTCTGAGTGATATCCCCACCAGCCATTAGGTCCAAGGATTCTATGCTTCCATCATTAACACCTTTGAGGACCAGATGCTTCTGTAATTCCTCATTCAACTGGTGTTGAGTATTGCGCTGCAGGTTAATCATAAACCTGGAAACATAGTCCTCCAAGGTTTCATCCTCTTTTTGTGACATTTTGAAAATTTCATCTCCCTTTAAATCCCGTCCTCTATAGTACTCTTTGTATTTGGCAAGAAACATGTTTCTCATGGAATTCCAATTTGCTACAGTATTAGCTCCAAGGCCCATGAACCACCTTAGAGAAGCCACTTTAAGGGTTGATGAGAATAAATTCAGCTTATGGGCATCAGTTGTGTAGTCATAAATCCTACAAAGGATGTCAAAATCAAAAACAAAGGTCTCTAGATCTTCATTGATAAGGCCATAGAACTTTGGGAGTGCAGCGGCTGGTATGTTCTTCAGGTTTTGGTTACCTTGTTGAGGAGGAATTGGGAATGGAAACGTAGGCCAAGCCATCCTTGGCAGAGGTCCTGGTGATGGTGGCTAATAGATAATAAGAGCTAATGGATTGTCTTGATACTCAGGCTCATCAAAGAGGACATGTAAATGTAGTGATTCTTCGGAGGACGATGGTGATGAAATTTCTCCTTGGGCGTCAGCAAATGGGTTTTCAAACGGGTCTTCTTCTTCACTCTTAAATTGGAATTCCTCTAGCTCAGAATTGAAAATGTCAAATGGTTCCACCTGGTATTGAAGAGGAAGGAATCTCCCACGAGGATCTCTTCTTCTATGCATAAAAGGATTGCTTGAAATTAAATTCTAGATTATGAAAACTGGAAACATGAACACCAAAGTAAGTTTGAACTAACACTATCCCAGGCAACGTCACCAAAAATGCTTGGCTAAACAATTTTCTTAGAAAAATATAGCATTGGACTGCTATTTCAGGATTGGACACCCTAAATGGCTGCTAAGTAGATTATTTAGACTCATTTAATTATCGACCAGGGACGTAAACTTGCAATGGTATTTGCAAAGTATATGCTTCAAACCTTCTTGATTCTCATGGCTAATCCTATAGAATTGGAATACATTAAGCTTCAAGAATCTATATTATTTCAAGTAAATGTGTTTAATCTAAGAAAATAGTAATCACGAATAGGAGTTACTCTACTCACCTATTCTGCAGGAATAGTCTACCAGTTCTGTTACCAGTGGTTGCAGGAACAACAGAGTTCTAACTACTTCTTAATGAACAAGGAAATAACTTCTAATCTATCAGAGAAATTCACTCACCAAGTGGGCCCCCTTGGATGAGTGAATAGAAATGCAATGAAGATAAGATAATGAAACTCAAATTGTGCACTCTATTCATTCATGGAGAAAATATACTTGGAAAGGAAATAGTGTTACAATATCAACTTCTATTTCAGAAAATACATCAACTAACTCGACTAACTTTAAGAGTTAAAATAGTCGGCTTATTTAAAGAGAAAATACATTGCTCCCTAAATCTAAGATCACTCCATTAGTGAGGATCACTAATGGATACATAATGCTCATAACAGAAAACATCAATCAGCAAGAGTAAGTCTTCAAGTCGTTCCCATAATATAGCATGTGGTGGCTCTAGCTCCACATGCTATATTTACTCATGAATTGAATCAACTTGTTCCTTCGTGAAAGTATTTTGAAATGCCCTTCTTCAATCACTTGCTTAATTCCTTGGAAAGATGGAAATTTTTCAGCAATGGTTGTTGTTGAGTCCTTTAGCACCATGATGTTGTTCTTGAATGCACCATGACTTGATCCCTACAAAATGGTTAGCATACACAACTTCTGATGCATATATATATATATATATATATATATA
>MU227254.1:10231-35970 GCA_018584345.1 Thuja plicata | reverse complement strand
CGGCTACAGGAAGGAGACTACCCATAAACATAGCATAGGAAATAGGATTATTCATTAGCATGCAACTACTTATATCCTACAACTTCTAACAATCAATTCCAAGAAAATACACCATGTTCTTACCATCCATTTACCTACTTATGTCTTTACATATATAAAATATACATATAAAACCATAAGTTTAAAGTATCTTCTTTACAAGAAAACTGCTAAAAAAAAAGTAAGAAACATTTGAAATGATGGCCTTTTAAGAGGCTCATTAGCACCTAGAACTTGTGTTGAAAAGGCTACAAGAAGAAAAGCTCACCATAAATCTTGAAAAGAGTGAGTTTATGAAACAAGAACTAGTCTATCTAAGATTTGTAGTATCCCAAGGTGAGTTGAAGATGGATAAAAGAAAAGTTGAATCCATTTTGAGTTGGCCTACTCCTAAGACAAAGACTAAAGTGAGAAGCTTCCATGGGTTTTCCCAATTCTATAGGAAGTTTGTGAGAAGATTCAGTGAAATCTGTGCACCTGTCCTAGATAACATAAAAGGCAGAGTCAAGAAAAAGTTCATACGGACCAAGGAAGCCAATGAAGAGTTTGAAATATTGAAGAAGGAAGTAGCTACTCAACTAATTCTGGTGTTACCAAGGTTTTACAAACTATTCATTGTGGAGTGTGATGCTAGCAACATAGCAGTGCGGACAATCCTAAGTCAGCTAGGAAGATAAGTAGCCTTCTTTAGTGAAACGTTAAATGAAGCAAAGACTAAGTATTCATCCTATAATCTAGAGCTTTATGTATTGGTGCAAGCTCTTAAGAAGTGAAGGCACTATTATTTCCAAAATAATTTTTTCTATACACTGACAACTAGGCGTTAAGCTACATAAACATGCAAGAGAAGCTTAGTTTGAGGCATATAAAAGAGATGGAGTTTCAACAATCATACACTTTTACAATCAAGCACAAGAAGGGTGTAAACAAAAAGGTTGTAGATGCACTTAGTAGGATGTTTCTAACTGTTCAAGAAATATAGTTGTAGAGAATAGGGGTTGAAGGATTCAATGATATTTATGAAGGAGATGCAAATTTATCAGAGATCTATAAAGTGTGTACTGATTTTGAAAATTATTTTCAAAGTGAATATGCAGACTATACTATACATAATGGTTTATTATTTAAAGGGAAACAACTATGTGTTCCAAGGGGTTCCATGAGGGAGAACCTCATCCAAGAGATGCACAATTGAAGTTTGAGTGGACACTTTCGGTTAAACAAGACCCTAGACCTAGTGGAGAGATTCTATTGGTGGCCTAAAATGTAGAAGGATATAAGGAGGTATGTTAACCAATGTGGAGTATGTCAGAAGGAAAAGGGGAAATCATAAAATGTAGGTATTTACCAACCATTTCCCATCCGAAATAGACCATGGGAGTGCATAAGTATTGATTTCACAGTGGGGCTACCTACGACAACAGCTAGTTTGGATAGTGTGTTTGTGGTAGTGGAAAGATTCAGTAAGATGAGTCACTTTATTCCATGTAAAACAACACATGATTTCAGTCACATTTCCCACCTTTTATTCAAAGAGATAGTAAGGATACATGGTTTACCAATGAAAATAGTTGCAAACAGAGATGTAAAATTTATGGGATACTTTTGGAAGACCCTCTGGAAAAGACTAGGTACTAATTTGGCTCATAGTTCTGCATATCATCCTCAAACGAATGGTCAGGTAGAGGTAATTAACAGGGTTCTTGGAAATTTTTTGAGATTTTTAACCAAGGAGTATGGACAAGGATGGGAACAAGTCATTCCACAAGAAGAGTTTGCCTATAATGATAGTGCAAACAAGACTACTGGTAAGAGTCCATTTGAGATTGTGTATGGATTACATTCAAGGGGTGTTTTTGAGCTTAGAGATCTAAAGAGTTGTGAAGGGATCAATGGACATACAAATGATTTTTCTCAATCAATGGGAGAGGTCCATGAGCAAGTGAAGAAGACTCTAATGGAGGCAAATCAAAAGCTTAAAGCTAAGAAGGATGAAGGGAGAATAGACTTACAGTTTCAGATTGGAGACTTGGTGATAGTATTTTTGAACAAAGCTAAGATACAGAAGGGTATACCAAGAAAATTATAGATGAAGAAGATTGGACCATGTAAGGTGTTGGATAAGTATGGCCCAAATGCTTACAAGATAGATCTACCCAAAGATATGTCTATATTTACCATTTTCAATGTGAAAGACTTGATTTAGTACAATGGTCCAGAGATAAATGAGGAAAAGTATAGTATATAGGTGATTAAGGATGTGGTAGAACTCCAAGTACCTAATCAGATCAAGCCACGGGTAGAGAGAATTCTGGATTAAAGAGTGAAGAACTAGAAGAGTAGGAGTAAGACTTACATGGAGCATCTAGTAAAATGGGAGAAACAACCCGAGTCAAAGGGTACTTGGATAGCAAAGAGTGACTTTAAGAAGGATGGCCTCTGTTTGGAGTTTCTGACAACTCAGGTACCTTGAATTTATTGTTGCAGAGGGGGGGGAATGGTGTAGGAGCACCTTAAGGTCTTAATGAAGATCATCATTAATTTTGGCTTGTAGGTAATTTTATCCAACCACCACGGTAATAAGTACTAGTGATAAAGTCCCAAGTTTTCTTAGAAGGGTGTGTTATAGATAGAATACTTAAGAGTCATGTTTTTGTGTAGTCCAATTGGGTCTAGTGCTAAAGTTCTAGAAAAGTCAACATGGGTCAAAGTTTGACCAAGATTCCAAAATGGAGTGGCATTTACAATTTTTATGTTTTTAAGCTTTTTAAGGTCTAATGGAATGATATAGAGTCAAATTGAGAAAGCTAGGTTAGTGGAGCATCAAATGAGCTCAAAAGTTGTAAAAGTTGCTCATGACAACTTTGCAAAGTTGTCATGTCAACATTTCCTAAAATATAGGAAATGGATTTAATGGCGTTCTAATCCTAACCTAGGGGTCCAAACATGTGGGGATAGACTATTTAAGCCTAGAAAAACCCTAATCTAAGGGTTCGATGTGTTATTGTACGAAGTGTGTTTTGGAAAGGAAAGATTTGGATTGTGTTTTTATAACAGAGCCTTCATCCAGACCTTTAATGGATTGAATGGATTGATTTAATGCATTGAGCCTTGGATAATTGTTATGTATTTACTCTGTGTGGTTTTATTTTGGTAGTTTGGCACTTTTGTTAATTGTTTTGTAAATTCTTTAAGTTTCGCTGGTTCATTGTTTGGTTCAGAGAAAGTCATGTAAAAATGAGTGCCACTTGAGTTCACATGGTTGAAATTAAATGACCACTTGGAATCAAGTACAAGACTATTTCATTAGTATAAATATGTATTTTATATTTTGTGTGTTCAAGGGAGTGAGATTTTCTATCAAGTCCTACGCGAGTATAGAGGTATTCTGGCTAGGAGTTTGAACAAAATAGAAGCAAGAGTGCTTTCTAGATGGATTGGTTTGAGCTAATAAATGGTGGAGAGGTATAATGGAATGTTTCCTAGACATGTGTATGCAAGGAAGAGAGATGAAGAGTTGAATTGATAAACTATTCAAAGTAAAAAATCCAGACTAGATCATATGCCCAAGAAACCCTTGAAAATAGGGGTTTGGTGCAAATCTTATGTACGGACAATTTGGGAATCTAAAACCTAGAAAATCCTAGAGCCTAGGATGGACCTATAAAGAATCCATAGCTAGTTCAATGGGTTGTTAAGGGTAGTTGAAAGGAAAACCCAAGAATTCAGTTTCTAGGAGGCCTAATTGGCTAAAAAGGCTACAAGGCCTAAAACTAGGAAATTTGGAACTCGATTGAAAAACTAAGAAAGGGTCCAAAGGAATGCATCAAGAATAGTTTAAATTGGAAGGGGAATAGTGACCAACCCCATTTACATTGATAATAAGAGTTTAGGATCATGGATGGTTGAAGTGCAGCCTATGGATGTATAGTTGAGAGTAGAAGGTTTGAAGGGAGTTTGAAGTCAGTGGAGAGCTCTAGTTGGTATAGAGGAACCATAGGGGTGTCCTCTAGTTAGGGAAGAGATAAGTTCCCTAGGAAGGTCATAGGAAAGGCGTTAGGTAGAGAAAGAAACCTCTTAGGAGTTAGAGTTCCCCATCAAGGTTGTTCTTATGGTACCTTTCCATTCCATTTGGTTATAAATGTGTATACTTTAGAAACTTTGAGTTCTAACATATTTATTTACCTAGGATCAAATATTTAATGCTTTCTCTTATTCATGTATTGCATCAATGAAGTGAACTTTGTGTTATTTTACCTTTCTTTTTTCTCTGTCCACAAATCCAAATCGCACCTATAGTATATCTATGCTCTTATGTTAGTTTACCTTTCTTACATTTAAGTTAAAGGCATACCCCAAAAATCCCAATTACATCATAAGAGGGAGTTGTACCTCCAAAATTTAGAGGAAACTTTCCAACTTAATGGAAAATTCTCCAACTATCAGTTTTCAATTTGCCTTCAATTTTAGGCATAAGGAGTTGTTTTAGGAATTATTTCAGAAGGACAAATTTTACAACCAATAGATTTTTGGAGACTCTTCTAGGGATACTGAGGGACTAGTTTATCCTAGACATAAATATTTCCTTTCAAAAAATGAAGGTTGGTGACTCTACTTAATTTAAAAGGCCTTAAAGAAATAGTTCGATACGAGGAAATTCAAGGCAATTAGTCCCAATCTAGAAGACAACCTATACCCAACTTCTAAGAAATATTAGATATAGATGAAAAACTGCTCCATTAAATTTTGAAAGCATTTAAGGAAAGTATCAGTGTAGCTGGAAGGAAGAGTTATGTTCAAGTGATGACCACAAATCTGCACTGTTGTTGAGAAGTATGCATGATAGATATATTTTACTCAAAATACATAGAACAAAAGGTTCAACGGGTTGAAACCTTGGTAAAAAGATTAAGGTTTCTAAAGAAGGAGACAAAAATTAAAGAACTTGTAGCTTACAACTTATTTTTTCTTAGCGAATGAGATTATGTACAAATGTTGACCAAATCCCATAATTTCTCATTCCCATGGAACAATAATACTAACAACAAGAAGAAATATTAAATCAAGACCGAGATGGAAAACCTAAATCTTCCCTGACATGCAAATAAGAGAAATCAATTATCCTAAAAAAGAGGAAGTGCTAGATGAACAAAATATTATTTTTGTTCCTAATTGGTGCCTAAAAGGTTAAGGTGATGACTTTTGGTGTAGAATTGAATATGAAAATGGCCAGTCAAAATTAATGCATTCACTTATGACTATGGTGATATAAAAGAAGGTATGAATGATGTTATATTTGTGCCTTCATTTTCTTCTCAATTAGAAACTTTTACTTTTAAGATTAAGAAAAGAGATTAAGAAGGTGAAAATATTCCTAATAAGGCTACTAAGGATCTTTTAAATTATGATCCATAAGTGGAATTTTTTATTTTTTATGACACCAATTCAAGACCTAAGGAATTCAAAAGGGAAATTGGAATCCTAATTATTATAGAAGGAGACAGACAATAAAATTCATGCATGATACAACACGAATCTTCATCATTCAAATTTATTGACCATGAAGATAGGAAAAGAGAGGTGCAAGAGGAGATAACGAGTTTGTTCACTCTCATGAACCCTTCCCCTGGAGAAAATTTATATAGATTCAAAGGGTCCCATTTCAAATTCTTACTCCCTATGCTAATTGACCAATTGATAAAAGTAAAGGTGAATAACCTAATGATTTTATTTTTATAAGAAGAGAAGAGCTTTCAATAATCAAGTTTGACCACATGGCTAAATAATATTGTATTTAGGAGTTACAATCAGTAGTCAAGTGTGTAGGGATTGATTCATCTTATGATCTAAAAGAGGTATGTCTAGTCCATGGTATTTATTTCCTATGGTCTGATAAAATTGATAATGTTGAACAAAGTCATTTTATAGAGGTCATACATGAAGTCGAAAAGGTCACCCACTATCATTCAAAAATTTATGATGGGAAGTGGCTATTTGGGCATGCATTAATTTATAAATTATTTTTGTTTTCCTTTAGTCTGATATTTAGCATTGAAGTTGTCACCTAACAGTTACCCTTAGCCACACCATTGAGCCACAATCCTTTTTTCAAAGGAGGATCATACTTCTCTTGGATCCTATGAGTGGTTTCACATGAGAAACTTGAAATACTTTTGGAAGTATGGGCTTCTTTCCCTATTCATGTGTAAATAATTTTTTGAGTTTACTATAAGATTTAGTTAGTTTTCGCTTGATAGTTCTTAGATTGAGCCCAATTACCCTCCACTCTTTTGAGATCAACTCCTTATCCTTCACTACTTATTGACTATGTTTCCCAAGGGATTGTTGGTTTACTAAGAGGTAGGTTAATGAGAAAATAGTGATCCTTATAAACCTTACAACTGAAACTATGATTCAACTCGGTATGAGAAAATTCTACAACAATTAAACTCAATAGTAAATTTATTAAAGAATAATACCATGAACAATATAAATTCAACACATATAACACTAGTTTTTAATGAAGAAACCCAATTCAGGAAAAACCTCTGTGGGAACTGTCACCCAGAAAATGAAAACACATATGCTAAGTTAAAAGCCAATCTTGTTAAAGATTACAATGCACATTGTAAAATGTGACCCTTTTAGGGGATTTACCTCAGATCCATTAAGATCTTCACCCTATTAGGAGTGGCCTAGTTAGAGGACTTTGAACACTCTTTTAGAATGTCACCTTTCACAAGGATTTTACAATAAGACTATTAAGTCCACTCGATTAAGATATTTTATGCTACAAATGTTAATAAGAAAAAATGCATAATTTTATCTATAAAGCTACAACTACCTATTTCTTGATCAGATCCCTTATTCTCTCTTTGACTACTGACATCAACACTTCATTAGTATATGCTCTAGACTCTGATTTCACCTTTTTGTTCTTCACTGCTTCACTCCGTACCACATCCACACTTCAACTTGCTAGCCTCAACTTCATATGATATCATTCTTTATATAGACTCTATTATTGTCTCTTAATCTCCTTGATTAGGTTTTCCTTAAATTACTCCCAGCCATCATATCATCCTTATAAACTAATTCAGTGAATTTGATACTCGGTGAACCACTTTCCATCTCCTCGGGACTTGAACTTTTCTTGGAATCAATATCATCAATTTTTTGCCTTAATCTTTACTATAGATCATTACATTGAATTCTCCTGAGCATAGATATTTATAGCTAACTTATTCTTCATCCTTGGAATCCTCTAGATCATTGTGGCTCACCACTAAATATAATCTTATCCTTGTTTATAACAATTGTTTCGCTTGGTAAATAACTTTTCTAAACTCGATGTCTCAGTGTCTCTTACCAACCAAAACTTCCCTTTACCCACAGTTATCTTAATTATGAATCATATTACAATACCTGATGTGATACCTACGGTATTGTCAAGTTCAATATAAAAACCATAAGACTAACAACAAAGTTGCAAGCCAACAAGTGATCCCTTCTGTTCAAAATTGGAGTTTATACAAACTTGATGGATCCCAAGGCTCACTAGAATACCTTGGAAATTAAATTAAGAGTCATCATAATGTTCATTATAAATAAAATTATTAAAAGTACCAAAAATTTCAAAAAACTATATAAAAATTTAGGCATACTTGGAGAAGGTATAACTTTCTAGTCCTAGGTCTGATTTGTGAACCGTTTTCTTCGTCAGAAAGATAATAAAAAATTATAGAAAGGAAATTTGGGGAGCAACTAGTATGAGCTCCCCATGAGACTATTAAGCCCAAAAATTCCCCAAAGACCTTAAAAAATGTTGTTTACTACGACCTAGAAAATACTAAAAAATTAGATTTCAATATTTCCCAATTCCATCTTGATAATTCTTCCCCCCTTGAGGGGAAATGGGCCCTATTGCACTAATATTCTACAAAAAATGAGGAAATTATGCTTCATTTGTTCCTTAGATAACCACTTGCCTTGATGAGGATGTTGACCAGCTTGAACCACCCGATAAAGAGGAATGTTCTGATTTCTCAAAGTGTTTAAAATAACTTCAGTAACATGGTCACACTGGACTGGAACAGTAGTAGATAATTTTTCATCTTGAATTTGTTCAATAGCTTAGGAAATGTCCAAAAAAGGAGTAAAATAGGGTCTCAACAATTCCACATTGAAAACTAGATGCAGGCCCAAGAAGGATGGCAAATTAAGTTCAAAAGAATTCTCACCAAATTGCTTCACAATAGTATATGGGCCATAATGAGGAGGAAAAATCTTCTTGTTTAGTCCATGAAGGTGCTATTTCTTAAGATGTAACCATACCTTGTCACCAATTTGAAAGTGATGAGGATTTCTATGTTTATCATGTCTTTCGTTATACTTCTGATTACTATGCTCCAAAATCTCATGAACTTACTGTTGTAGGTGTCTAATGTTATCAATGAATTTTTCAGCTTTATTTACCTCCTTGTCAGCATTCAATAGAATATCAGATTGCAAAACTAGCAGTGATACATCTATAGGTGTCAATGGATGATACCCAAGACAAACCTCAAATGGACTATGTCCTGTAGTACTATGGAGTGCACGGTTGTAGATTTGTTGCACGTAGGGTAAGCTTTCATCCCATGTGCAAGGATGTTTTGAATGATACATCTATAAGATATGAATAATCATTCGATTCACCACTTCTATCTACCCATATGTTTTGGGATGGAATGTTGTGGACTTTGTCGACTTTGTGTCCATTGTTTCCCATAGTGCTGACCAAAATTTGTTGATGGACCTGCTATCCCTATCAGAAATAATGCTTTTGGGCAAACCAAAATGAACCCAAAAATGTTCAAAAAATAACTTGGTGGTCTCTTTTACAGAAATCATCTTTTTACATGCTACCATGATAGCCATTTTACAAAACCTATCAACCACAACATATACATAATCATGCCCCTACCTAGTAGTTGGAAGCTGAGAAATAAAATCGCTTGAAATAGACTTCCATGGATTATCAGGAATAGGTAATGATAAGTATAGACCCAACTTATGGTTTTATGGCTTTGCAATTGCACAGGCTGCATAAGCTTGTATATATGAAATTATATCTTGCTTCATTTTTGGCCAATAGAAATACTTTTCAAGGATAGCAGTAGTCTTACAAAAACCAAAATGTCCTGCAACATGGCTATAGTGAGCTTCCCATATCATTCTCTTTCGCTCCTCAGTGGGTACACATATATGACCAACATGGCAAAGAAACCCATCCTGCATGTGAAAATTAGAGTCACACTTTCCTTCTACCAAATTACTATATATGTTAGCAAAATCAGGGTCAATACCATATAGTTGTTCCCATGTGGATGATTGATAACCACATGAATCCAACACCATTGTCAAACCTGCAATTGGCGGCCTACTCGAACAATCTATCGCTTTGTTACTTCTTCCTTTTTTATGACCAATGTTGAGGTAAAATTATCGTAGATATACTGACCACGTCTGATGTCTATCATTCTACAACTTACCTTGTGTTTGCAAGAATTGAAGAGGTTTATGGTCTGTATGTATAATAGTTTCCTTTCCCAGTATATAATGTTTCCATTGTTTGCAGGCCTAAACAATAGCATACAACTCCTTTTCATAGGTGTACTACCTTTTTATTGTATCAAAAATATTTTCACTGTGATAGGAAATAGGATGCCATATTGCGTGAGTACTGCACCAAGAGCATAATCAAATGCATAATTTTGTATCTCAAATGATTGTTACAGATCTTGGAGGACCAATATTGGTGCTGAACATAGTCTTTTCTTTAAATCTTCAAATGATTTTTCCTTTGCCTCTGTCCACTGAAATTTTTCTTGTGCTCCACCCCTTAGTGATTGATTGTGAGGCCATGATATATGTGAGAACCCAAAAAAAAATCTGTGATATAAGTTGGCTAAGCCCAAGAAGCTGCGAAGCTCTATGATTATTTGAATCTTTACTGGGTCAACATGAACACTCTCAGCATCAATGATATACCCTAAGTATTGAATACTCTGCAAACCAAAAGAGAACTTCTCAATGTTGGCATAAAGTTTTTTCTTTATTGCAGAGCAAAAAGCACTTGTTCAACATGTTGCAAATGCTTAGACCAAGTCTTGCTAAAGATGAGTATGTCATCCAAATCAACAACCATAAACGAATCAATGAATGGTCTAAGAAAATCATTCATTAGCCTCATAAATGTTGGTGGGGCATTTGTTAGGCCAAGCATAACCCACCATTCAAAAAAACCTTCCTTAGATTTAAATGTAGTCTTCCACACATCTCCTAGATCAATTGGTACTTGGTGATACCCAAATTTCAAGTCAATTTTTGTAAAGAACTTATCCCCCCTAAGTTGGTCCAACAAATCATCAATTCGAGGGATTGGATATCTATTTTTTCCCACTAATTTTGTTCAATGCCCTATAATCAATACAAAGTCTCCATGTCCCATCTTTCTTTTTAGCAAGGACAATTGGACTACCATGGGGTGAAGCACTTGGATGAACATGTCCTTTCTAAATCAACTCTTGAATTTGTCTCTTGATTTGATCATTTTCCAAAACTGACCTTCTATATATTTTCTCATGTGGTAGTGGTGTGCCTTGGTTTAAATCATTAGAGTGCTTGACTTGACAGTGTGTTGGAACTCCCACTGCTGATTTAAAAACACTATGACATTCTTTCAAAAATTTATCCATCTGATTTTGTTGATTTTTTGTTATGGCTACCTTAACATGTGTATTAAGAACAATCAACTTTTTTTGTTTAGGGCAAACCATGAGCAGAACAAAAGCTCTAGTTTGAGTAATCAAACATTTACATTGTTTAGCACTAATCAAAGAAGCAATTTATTTTTGACATACCACTGGTACTCAATACCACTTCGCTCCAAGCTTGATTGTAACACTACATGGCCTGGATTAATACACTCAATGCATCTAATACATGTAAGGTTTCCCTAGCAAGACATTACATACATCCAGTGGTGCTACATCACATATCACTTCATCCTTGAAAGGCTTGATTGAATATGGTAGACGACACTATTGATTTATTTGAATATACTATCTCTCATTTACCCATCCCATAGAGTATGGTTGTGGGTGTCTTGTAACATTCCAATTCAATCTTTTGACTATCTCCCTACATATCAAAATATTTTGGCTCCCACTATCAACAATAAAATTTAAAGGCTTTGCATCAGCCCACATCTATGAATAAAAAAGTATCTCTTCATCTTGATGATGCATTACTTTAGCAGTTGCAACTATGACATATGGGTCTTCTTCTATGATAGAACCATTCTCCTTTTTCTTAGAAGTATCTATTGGTGATGATTCAAATTCTGCTTCTTCTCCTCGTATTTATGTCATGCGATTTTTAATACTTTGACAATCCTTTGTATTATGGGTTGGGGACTTATGAATCTCACACCACATCCATGTATTTTCCTGTGTCTTTTTTGCAGCCCACCATGTGTTCTTAGGTGTTTTTGATTGAGGCTCTTTGGCCACCTATTTTCCTGCAGATTTATTGTCACCTTGGTCTAGGAGAACCTAGGCTATCCCTAAAGACTTAGTACAATTTTGGCTTATAATGGCTCTAGCCAAGTTAGTAGCTTTTAAATTTTACCTTAGAAGGTCTTTCATTGTGTGTAATTAGATGGATTGGTAGTTAGTGCTCAATCCAATCTAGTTTTATTGCTTTCTAGTAGTTAGTCCTTTGTTTAGTCCTAAAGTGGGAAATGAGGTCTAAAAGTGTTCTAGATTTAGGCAAGATAAGAAAAGTACCTAAACTGGCCTAAATGATGTTTATTATTTGAGTGGAATGAGTTAGAGGTCATAAAAGCTAGTTTGAGGCATTAATGCAAAATATGTTATAATGTTGTCATGACAACATTTCCAATTTTAGAAATGTTGCATGCAACATCAACAACTTTTGATTCCCTTTGAAGTTAAGGAGGGATATGAATGACAGTGGCCTAAAAACATGGAGGAGGCATCTTTAGATACCTGGAGGCTCATTTCTTGAGGCATGCTGTGATGTAGAAATATTTTTGAAGTGAATAGAAGCTTTGTATACTGGTTATCTGCAATAGTCAAATTATCTTGAGTGAAGAAGTGTTTTAATGGATTGAATAGCTTGTTCCAGTGTTGGATCTATGTGTTAGAGTTATTTTTAAGACTTGTTTATTCAGTGGCAAAGATGTTTTGAGTTGATTAGTTAGGCTTTGTAAATTGTTTAGTAATTAGTATAGTTGATGAAGGAGACAAAGTGATTTTTAGTTTCATGTCTCCCCCATAGAATCCAACTGTGGAAAGCTTCAGGGTGTGGATGAAAATGGTGGGGGAGTCTTTGTATAGTTTAAATACTCAAGTAGGAGGTTTGGACAACCATTTTGCTAATTTTAAAGTCATGCCCTAGGCGAGAAATGGTTGTCGGGTTTGGTGTGTGACACAGAGAAATTTGAATGCAAGGGAAAGGGAGTGTTTAAGAGATTCAACCCAAGAGTGGTTTCAGAAGACTTAAGGTCCTATAGATCCCTAGTAGAGAGATTAGGTCTTTTCCAATCCATCTAGATAGATTTCTAGATAGGAATTAGTGGACTACACATTTTTAGCCTAATTAGCCCTAGCAGACCTATAATTCAGGAATCCACTATACAGATGACTTAGGAGCTTAAGACATTAACAATATTTTGGGTTTTGGAAAAGGGTATCTAGATCCTAAGTTTTTTTTTTGGGTTATTTTCATGTTTTGGGAAAGAATCTAGAAAAAAACCCTCTAGATAGGGCTGATTGTGTAATTATGCCTAATATGACCAAATGGAGAACCAATCTTGAACTCTACTGATTGGAGTTTGAAGACCCATTAAAATGGAGTTGGAAGGATGTCAAAGGAATGTTTTTATGGTGGAAACAACCCTTTAATAATTGGTGAAGTTGATATGAAGCATTTTTACTTGGAATCCTTCAAGTTAGAGTGAAGAATTGAGACACAATTATTGATAGTTGTCCTTCAAGGTTAAGCACAAGGAGACTAACTCTTGGAGTTGAGTTAGGATATTCTTAGGATTGGAGACTTAAGACTAGTAGTGTCTTGAAAGTGATATTGGGATCCTAAGAAGACTAGGACAAGTGGATTCCTTAGTAGAGTTTGTGCAAGCACACCTTGGAGCACTTCCATCATATTTGTATTAGAGCATACTTGATCAGGCTTGTGGTGAATTTTCCAACTAGAAGAGTCAGTAGGAGAGTCTACAATGGTGAAAAATGTAGAGTTGGCGAAGAAGGTAGATGAGAAAGAAGAAGAGGATAGATTGCTTAGAGATAGATTGGCTCAATTAGAGAAAAAGGTAGATGATGTGGATATGAAGAAAGAAGAAGTAAAGGGTAAGGTTGAAGGGAAAGGAAAGGATATTGCCATAGATGATGAAGTACCTAAAGATGATCATATCCTTAATAAGGAACCATTCTTGAAACCATTAAAGGTTATCAGTGGTAAAGCACTAGAAGGAGTTCCTATCTTTAGCAGATGGAACCAAAGGTAGTCCTAGAATAGATAGAAGGACTAGAAAGTCACTTTGAGTGTGATGGCATCACTGAGGCTCAAAAGGTGAAAGTTTCAAAAGGAAGACTAAGAGGGTACGCACTCACTTGGTGGAAATTAATCCAAGATGACAGAGAGAAGGAAGGAAACAAGCCCATTTCTACATGGAAGGCTATGGTTACAAAGGTTAGAGATGGTTATATCCTTGAGGATTATGAAATCCAATTACATAAGAGAAGATAAAGTCTAAGGCAGAAAGACTTGGATGTAAACTCTTACACTAAAGAGTTTCAAAGGCTTGCATTAGGTCTAGAGTTGAAGAAGATGAGAAAGTGAAGTTAGATAAGTACCTTAATGGTCTCAAGTGGACCATACAAGATGAAATGAGTCTCTTGACTCCTGATACTATTCAAAAGTGCCACCAAATTGAAATCAAAGTGGAAGAGAAGCTAAAAAAAAAACAAGATTCTAGCACCACCAGAGATAGAGGCAAATGAAGATAAAATAGAGGACAAAGAGGTGGATATGGTGGAAGGAGTTTTGAACCAAAGATTCAAGGAGAGACCAAGCTTACTGAGCACAAGAAGGAAGCTCCAATAGAGGAAACTTGAATAGAGGAATAAACTCTAACAATAGTTGGAGAGGAAGAAGCAATAGCCAAGGCAGAGGTAACTACTTTGCAATCATGAAATGTTACCATTGCAACCAGATGGGACACCTTAAATATAGATGTCTAGAAAAGGGCACTAATTCCCAAGGAAGTGATAAAAGGGTAAACTATGTTGAAGAGGACACTAGTGGTGGAGGTAAACACCTTGAGGTTCCCTTAGAGTCAGAGGAAGGAGAGAACTTAATGATGAGGAGAACTCTGATTAAGGAGCCAGTGAAAGAGGAGCCTAGTCAAAGGAGATCACTATTCAGAGTGAAATGAAAGATGATGGGTAAATTTTGTAGAGTAATCATAGAATTGGGTTCTACTGACAATATAGTGTTAGAGGAAGGAGTCATCAAGTTGAAGATGAAAAAAATACCCCACACCCTTCCATATATAGTTACTTGGTTGAACAAAGGACAACATGTCCTTGTCAATGAGAAAGCTTGGGTGGATTTATCCATTGGGAGATACAAGGACAAGGTGTTGTGTGATGTCCTACCCATGGATGCATGTCACCTAATCCTTGGTAGGCCATGGAAATTTTTCTGAAAGGCCAGGCATGATGGAGCAAAGAATTCATATTCTTCCAAGAAGGACAATGTGACATTAAAAATCCAGCCACTGTTGGAGGATGGAGAAATAAATTCATCAAGCCCCAATGTTCTCATGGTTAGAGAGAAAGAGTTCTTAGAATCCCTATAAGAAGGAGAGGGAGTTGGTTTTGCACTTGTGTTGAAGCCAAGAGAAGAAATTGCAGACAAAATAGTCAAGAAGATAGAATTACCAAAGGAAGTACAGGAAATGTTGCAGAGGTATGAAGGCATTGTCAGTGATGGAAAACCATCAACCTTACCCCCTAAGAGTTATTTAAGCCACCAAGTAGACTTTAGCCTAGGATCTACCATTCATAACAAGGCAACCTATAAAATGAATCCTCAACAAAATGAAAAAATAACTAGACAAATCCAAGAACTCTTAAGCCAAGGTCTCATTAGGAAAAGAATTAGTCCTTGTGTCATGCCCACTTTCTTAGCACCAAAAAAGGGAGGAACTTCGAGGCTATGTACTGACTCAAGAGAAATAAATAGAATAACCATTAGGTATAGGCTCCCTATCCCTAGGATAGAAGACCTAATCGACTATCTAGGAAAAGCCAATATTTTCACAAAGACTGACTTGAAGATTGGATATCACCAAATCAGAGTCAATGAGGGAGATGAATGGAAGAAATCCTTCAAGACAACATAAGGACTGTATGAGTGACTTGTAATCACATTTGAGTTATCCAATGCCCCATCTACATTCATGAGACTCGTGAATGAAGTCCTAAAAGACTACATAGGCAAATTTGTGGTAGTATACTTAGATGATATACTCATCTAGAGTAAGACAAGAGAAGAACACCACAGACATCTAAAAATATTTTTGAAGGAGCTGCATGAAGAGAAGTTGATGATCGACTTGGAGAAATGTGAATTCATGAAACAAGAACTAGTGTACCTTGGGTTTTTTCTATCTCAAGGAAATCTAAAGATGGATCCAAGAAAAGTGGAAGCCATTATCAACTGGCCTACTCCAAGAACAACAACTGAGGTAAGAATTTTTCATTGCTTAGAACAGTGTTATAGGAAATTCACAAAGCAATTCAGTTCAATTTGTGCTCCTATGTTAGATAGTATCCAAGGTGGGATGAAACTAAGTTTGTATGGAATGATCAAGCTAACCATGGGTTTGACTTATTAAAGATGAAGAATGCTACTCAACCAATCTTGATTTTTCCAATCTTTGAGAATATATTCATAGTAGAATGTGATGCTAGCAATGTAGCTATTGGTGCTATCTTGAGCCAAGAGGGAAGACCTATGGCTTTCCACTCGAAGAATCTAAGTGAAGCTAAGAAGAAGTACTCTTCCTGTGACCTAGAGATGTTTTCTCTGGTCCAAGCACTAAGAAAGTGGAGGCACTAACTTCTTCCAAAGAATTTTGTAGTCTTTTCAGATAACCAAGCACTAAGTTTCTTGAATTCACAAGATAAGGTCAGTCACAAACATATGAAGTGGGTAGAATACCTATAGGCCTACACCTTCAACATTAAGCACAAGAAGGGATTGCAGAATAACATAGAAGATGCCTTAAGTAGAAGAGCTTTGACAGTACAAGAGATACACCTACTGAGCATGGGTATTGTGAGATTCAAAGACCTATATGCTAAAGATGGAGACTTTGAAGACATCTACAAGGTATGTCAAGAATACAATAATCATTTTCATAGTGAATTCTCTATGTATACTTTGCAGAGTGATCTTTTGTTTAAGGGAAGTCAATTGTGTGTTCCTAGAGGGTCTATAAGAGAAACTTTGATACAAGAGAAGCACAATGGTACACTTAGTGGGGATTTAGGTGTCAATAAGACCCAAGAGTTAGTTCAGAGGTTTTACTTTTAGCCTAAGATGAATTTGGACATTAGGAAGTATGTAGAAAGTTGTGTTATATTTTAGAAATAAAAAGGTACATCTTCCAATGTAGGCCTTTACCAACCTCTTCCCATTTGAAGTAGACCATGGGAATGTTTGAGCATGGATTTTGTAGTGGGATTTCCAAAGACCAAACATGAAATAGATAGTATTTATGTTATTGTGGATCAATTCAGTAAGATGACACACTTTGTACCCTGAAAGACAATCCATGATCCCATTCAGATGGCTTACCTATTCTTCAAGGAGGTAGTCAGAATACATAGGTTATCATTGAGCATAGTATCAGATAGAGACACCAAATTCATGAGCCATTTTTGGAAGACCCTATGGAGAAAGCTTGGAACCAATTTATCTTTTGGGTCTGCATATCACCCTCTGACTGATGAACAAATTGAGGTAGTAAATAGGAGTCTTGGTAACCTCCTAAGGTGTTGAACTAAGAAGTATGGTCAAGTTTGGGACCAACTTATTGGGCAGGTAGAGTATGCTTATATTGACACTATGAATAGGACTACTAGTAAGAGTCCTTTCGAAATAGTTTATGGCCTACACCCTAGAGGCATATATGAGCTTAGAGATCTGAAGGATGGAGCCAAGGGAAGTGGCTATGCAGAAGATTTTGCACATTCTATGCAAGAAGTGCATGAGACAATGAGAAAGACCTTGAATGAAAATAGAGAGAAGATAAAGAGCAAGGTGGATGAGAGGAAAAAAAATGTCCAATTCCAAGTTGGGGATCTAGTCATGGTACACCTCAACAAGGCAATATTTCAAAAAGGAGTGGCCCATAAGTTACAAATGAGAACAATTGGCCCATGTACTATATTGGCCAAATATGGCACCAATGCATACAAGGTGGAAATTCCAGAGGATGTTGCTTTGTCTCCTGTGTTTAATGTGGTAGAATTGGTCTTGTACAAAGGACCAATACAAAATCTAGATCATAGTTTGACTAAGGTCATACAAGAGGTGGAGGAACTCAACTTACCATCTGCACCAACCAAGAAGGTAGAATACATACTTGATTCCAGAGTCTACAAATAGACTATAAATAAAGAGTACAAAGAACACTTGGTGAAGTGGCATGGACAAATTGATGCAGATGCAACTTGGGTCAAGGAGACTGAGTTCAAAAAGTTGGGCATTGATTCCAATTTACTCAATCAAAGGGTGGATTGAAGTCTTTTCATTGGGGAGGATGGTGCAGGAGCACCTAGGCTGTCCCTAAAGACTTAGTACAATTTTGGCTTGTACTATATCTATCCAAGTCAGAAGATTTTAAATTTTACCTTAGAAGGTCTTAAATTGTGTCTAATTAGATGGATTGGTAGTTAGTGCTCAATCCAATCTAGTTTTATTTCTTTCTAGTATTTAGTCCTTAGTTTAGGCCTAAAGTGGGAAATAATGTCTAAAAGGTTTCTAGACTTAGGTAAGATGAGAAAAGTACCTAAAATGGCCTACATGATGTTTATTCTTCGATTGGAATGAGTTAGAGGTCATAAAAGTTAGTTTGAGGTATTAATGCAAAATATGCTATAATGTTTTTTTTTTATGAATAGTGCCTTTTCAATTAATAAAATATCAAAGTTACATATCCACAAAAAAAGGGGCCAGGGGACATAAAAATCACCCCGCAAAGTTCACATGGCCAAGCCAGAAATAGAGCACAACTATTCATAAAAAAATAGGCATATAGCCATTATGTAGCAAGAGTAGTGGCAGAAGGAGGAGGATCTTTATCATCAAAACCCCATACATTATTGGGGTTAATAGGAGGGTCAGGAAGTGACCACCCATCATCTTCAGTTTCTTCTTTATATTTCTCTTCCACCCTGGGCAGGGAAATGGCCAAAGCTAGGTGGGGAAACTTGGAAGAGGTGGAAGGAGGCCAATTAGAGCCGTGATCAGAACCAGGAGCATCAGGAGGGGTAGACTAAGCCAGAGCTAGAGACCACCCAGAAGAACGGTGAGGTGGAGAAGCCGAGAAGTGCCACCATCCATTTCTACCACCTCTTAGAGAGTGGTGGCTGGGTGTCTATGAGCACGGGGTACGTGAGCGGTGCATCGAGGAGCTGCGCCTATGGCGGCAGCCTCTGGGAGGAGTACCCTCAGTAGAAATGGCATCAGGAGGAACCTGGGCAACAGTACAGGGAGCATTGCCCCAATGGTTGATCGGTTCCTACAAGTGAGCTACATCTAGAGCCATATTATTGGCCTAAACTTGAATCTGCATCATAACATTATTACAAATGCAAGCCTAGTTATACAGAGCAACATTCGTATCAAGAAAGTTGTGAGAAAAAATAACAACATTCCTATCTTTCCATAACGCGAATAAAATCTCCATCCTGAAAGTATGCCAAATCTGGGTAAACTTGGAGGGAAGTCTAGGGGAATCTCCTAAGACAATAATGTGCCAAGAAAAAGGCTCAGGCCAAAAGGGTTTGAAGAAATCACGAATCCACTGCCAATACTGCTGAGCTCTCCTACAAAACCAGAAGATGTACAAAAAAGATTCAGGGTGACCACAGAAGGGACAGCGAGGGTCCTAAACATGTAGGTGCTTGAGCCTAGGGCCAACTGGGAGCCCTTGAAAAATAAGACACCACACAAAAAGAGCCATCTTAGGCTCTGTAATGGCAGCCCAGACGGTTTGAAAGTGAGAGCTCCAGTGAGAAGTGGAAGAATGAAGATGTCATCTCTGATTAAGGGTATCCACCATTGGAAGATGGGGAGATGACCACCTATAGCCCATCCTTGACTTATAATTTCTACAAGGCATGGCAGGATACCATTTCCAATCCTTCCACTAGGGCCTGACAGATTGAATTCCAATCTTATGAAGCAAGTTGGCAGGAATTGCAGAGACCAAAAGATCAAAAGTTTGGCGATCAGAATGAGCCAAATGATACTACAACTACATATCCTCCCATGATTGGAGACCCATAGAGGCTTGAGAGAAGAGTTCCTTGGGAGTCTGGATGCCACATTTAAAAAAATGCAGAGCACTAGTCCCTCGAGTCTTGGCCAAAGGGATGCCTTGAATAGAAAACAACAGAGACCACTAGAGGCTCTACTGATAGAAAGAAAGACCATTGCAAAAGGCATCACCATCCCATCGAAGCCAAGGATTAATAGCTTCCCAATATTTCCAAATTCTCTTGATGATGAAGGTACCCTGGATTTGAATATGCTCTTTCATAGTGAGCAAGATCTGGAGACCAATGCCCTTCCATGCTGGCCTGTGAACTGGGAATCCTAAAGAGAAGTAGTGCCTGACAAGAATTTTCCAGGCCTCATCACCAGTAAGAGCACAGATAATCCACTTCACACAGAGAGCATGCCCCTTCCTATGAGTTGAGAGGAGGCCAAGGCCTCCAGATTCATGAGGAAGGCAACAGAACTCCCAGGCAACCTATGAAAACCATGGCTGTTAACACTAGAGGCCCAAAGAAAATCTTAGAGAAAACACTCCAGCTTGAGTTAAGAAGTGTTTGAGGGAGCCCAACAAGAAGAGTAATAGACATGAGTACCAACCAAAACTTTGGAACAAATATGAAACTTTCTAGCAAGGGAAAGAGGCTTGCAGATCCAATATTGCAGCTTTTTTCCAATTTTGGTAATCACAACATTCCATAAATCCACAGAGGAGCCATGGAAAGTAAAGGGAATGCCCAAGAAATGAAAAATTTCTCCATGCAGAACCCATTTCCAGCCAAAATTGTTAAGCCAGGCAAGGGCTGGAAGAAAATATTGTTTGAAACAAAGGGTTTTAGACCATTGAATAGCATATCCAGAGGCTTGACAAAAGGTGTCTAGGTACTGCAAGGCATTGGATATGTTATCCTCATCCTCAATAAGAGTGAGAAAGGATTCATCAACATAGTGACCAATAACAAGGTGGGAAGAGGAATCAGGAAGGGAAATGCCATGAACTAACCCAGAGGAAACAAAGTTGGCAAGAAAGTACCCAAAGCCTTCAACAACAAGTACATATAAGGAAAGAGCCAGTGGAAAACCTTACCAGATGGATCGAAAAAGCCTAAAAGTATCAGATTGGAACCCATTGATGGTAATGCAAGTAGAGGCATCGCCAAAAATAATTTCCACAGACTGCAAGAAGTGAGGGCTGAACCCAAGAGCTTGAAGCATAGCAAGAATAAAGGGCCATTCAATGTAGTCATAGGCTTTAGCAAAATCAATTTTGAGAAATAGGGTATCCTACTTAGAATGGCAAGCCCATTCCATCCCTTCCCAGATAGAAATAATGTTTTCAAGAATATACCTAGACTTAATAAAATAGTTTTCTCAGGGTGGACAATAAGAGGAAGGAGATGTTTGGTTTTAAGAGCTAAATCTTTGGCAATTATCTTGTAGGAGACATTAAACAAGGTGATGGGTCTCCAATTGCAAATATCCTCTAAATCACCAAACTTAGGTATGAATTTGATATTTCCTTTATTAATTAAAGTGTTCAAAATTTTATTGTGAAAGGCCTCGAGGTAGACTTTGTGCAAGTCATGACCAACAGCAACCCAAAGGTGTTTGTAGAACTCGCACGGGAAGCCATCGCATCCTGGAGATTTATCATTGGCCATAGAAAAAGCCACTTCTCTGAGGTTAGAGATGGTAATAAATTTCTCACAAAAGGCACGCTACTCGACCGCTAGGCGGTTTGGAGTAATAGCAATACAAGCCTTCAGAGCGTCTTCCCGCATAGTATAATTACCCTGTGAAGAAAACACTTGTTCATAATGTTGAACAAAAGCCTGAAGAATGGCTGGAAGCTCTGTAAGGGTGTCAGATCCTTGCTTAATCATTTGAATACCGAAATTGGTATGAAGGGCTTTGAGAGCATAAAAAAATCCTTAAAGGCTTTATCGCCCACCTCCAACCAGTGGAGGCAAGCTTTGATTTGAGCTCCATGAGCAGTATAGGCATCTGCAATCTATTTCTCATGACGGAGCTAGTCCAACTCAAGCTGGAGAGTTGAATCAAAGAGATTCAATGTAAGAAAATTAGCAGCATTGTGAAGAGCTTAGTTTTAGCTTCATAAGCATGCTTTCTGTAACAAGCTAATTGTCGGCTGTAAATGTGAATAAATCTAGTAGTGCGGGTAATGGAATCATTCCACCATTGAATCCATCCAAGATGAGTGTGGGGGTGAGGCTCTAAATTCTAGACTTGAATAATGTGAGCAATAGTGGAGGTATGCATAAGCATAGACATGTTGAGATAAAACTATGTTTGGGCAGCCCTTCTAGTAGAAGACTGCCAAGTGATGGAGAAATAAATGTGGAAGTGGTCTGAAAATATTACATCTGTCAGAGGAATGACCGGTAGGCCTCGATCTTGAGAAAAAGAGAAAAAATATTGAGACGTTATCATAGCATGATCTAGCCTTTTAAATATACGGTCAGAGCCAGCTCTGAAATTGGACCAAGTATGCCAAACCCCACCCTGCTGGCGGCGGTTAGCATTGGGATAAAAAAGGCCCAAATTATTGCACATGTGGTACCAAGCTTCTCTCTCTCCAGCTATCCAATGAAAAGGTGTAATTCCTTTCTTTTCAAAGGCCATCTCAACCATATTAAAATCCCCACACATAACCCAAGTGGCAGGAGGCAGATTGTCTGCCAGCCGACACCAAAGTTGAGATCTTTCAACAACATCATTGGAGGCATAAACATTAATGATACCAAAAGAATGATTATGAAAAGAAAGAAAAATATAGGTGACACCCTGCATCGGATCAGAACCATGAGAAATAATAGAAGAATGAAGGTGAGGTGTCAGAATAGTAATGACACCACCTTTACCAACTTCATGCTGAGAAGAAAAAACAATGTTGTCTGGCCATATGACACGACAGGCAGAGTTAAGAAGAAACCCAGAGATCTTAACCTCCTATAAACATAACACATCCAGACTGTGAAGTCTACAGTGGGTATGACACACATAGTACTTTCTAGAGAGGTCAGTTAGACTCGCACATTCCATGACAAAAAATTCATAAAAACTCTTGCATGGTTTCCTCATCCCCAAGAGAGGAGAAGCTATTCTACAAGATGGCTGGTACAGAGCCAAAGCTGGGGAGTAAATCTCTAGAAGAGGTAAACCACCTTTTATCTGGGTCGTCCATGTGTCCATCAAGACTATGAGACTGACGCAAAGACTAGGAGAAAACCAAAGAATTTGCTGACAGTGCGAGCACCACTTCTAGAGTGGAAGGCTTCGTGGCAGAGCTTTTCCCCTGAATAACAGGGTTTAAAAAAAGTGGCGATGGAAAATCATTGGAAGAAGGATATTTTCCAACCAAAGGTTCCAGAGGTGACACAACAATGGAAGTGGGTTGTGTCATCTTGGAGCTTGAGGCATTCCTGCCTTTTCATGAGAATGTAGTCCATTCTTCTTTTTTTTCTAGCTTCCGTATTTTTGGCCGGTGCTTCCTTTGGTGGTGGCTTAACCTAAGGGGTAGCTAACGGGAAATCCTTAATCTTGTGTTATTCCAATTGACACTGGTAATAGGTGTTGGGCAGGGTCAAATAGAGCACTTTTTGAGAAATGGTGAGAGCACCAATCTAGATTTCAACATTGTCTTTGAGGTCCTTAGAAAGTTCGACCTCAACACAGACATGCTTCTGTAGACGGGCATTAAAAATTTGTCATGTTCCATGACAATGACCTTACCAAGGGTTTTAGAAATGGACTCAATGAATGACCAACATGGAAAAGGGAGACCAAGAAACTCAACCCAAATAGGAACCCTAAGTTTCTTATCGTTTGAGACGGTGAAGTCTCGAGACCATCTCTGAAAAACAAGCAAGGAGGACCTAACAGTCCAGGGCCCACGGTTAAAAACCACTTCCACCTAGGAAGGGTTAGAAAAATAGAAAAGAAAAAAACCTTTGGTAACATTTTGCACACCGTCAAGGTAGACCCCATGAGGGGTACATCTCTTGTTAACCCAATCTTTGAGGATACTTTTAGGAGTACGACCCACAAAATATCCAATTAGAGTATGCTTTTCTAACCATTTACATGAAGAATCAAATTCTTGGAGATTAAGAACAATATCAGGTTTACCTCGTGAAAGATCTTCAAGCTGAATTTGCCAGGACATTTGTTCAGAGGAGGCACCATGGCTTTCTGAAGCTTCAACTTGCACACCAGCAACAACTGCTAGGCCGAAGTTGGCCGGAGCCATACTAAAAGCTAACCCTAATGCAAAAATCCTGTAGTAAATGCAGTATGATAGATGGAAAGGTTAAAGAAAAGACACAGATAGGATGCCATATGCATGAAACCCTATCATAGCTTCTTTTTCAATCACCCAAGATAGCCATTTTTATATGCTATAATGTTTTCATGACAACATTTGCAATTTTGCAAATGTTGCATGCAACATCAAAAAATTTGATTCCATTCAAAATTAAGGAGGGATATGAATGATAGTGGCCTAGAAATATGGAGGAGGCATCTTTAGATACTTGGAGGCTCATTTCCCAATGCATGGTGTGATGTAGCAAGATTTTTGAAGTGAATAGAAGCTTTGTATTATGGTTATTTACAACATTCGACCTATCTTGAGTGAAGAAGTGTTTTAATGGATTGAATAGATTGCTATACTATTGGATCTATGTGTTAGAGTTAGTTTTAAGAAATTTTCATTTAGTGACAAGTTTTTTTCTTAGTTGATTAGTTAGGCTTTGTAAATTTCTTAGAAATTAGTGTAGTTGTTGTAGGAGAAAGAGTGATTTTTAGTTTCATGGCCCCCCCATAGAATCCAAATGTGGGAAGCTTCAGGGTGTGGATGAATATGGTTAAGGAGTCACTATAAAGTATAAATACTCAAGTAGGAGATCTGGACAGTCATTTTTCTAATTTTAAAGTCATGCCGTAGGCGAGCAATGACTGTTTGGTTAGGTGTGTGACAGAGAGAAATTTGAATGCAAGGGCAAGGGAGTGTTTGAGAATTTCAACCCAAGAGTGGTTATAGAAGCCTTAAGGTCCTATATATCCCTAGAAAAGAGCTTAGGTTTTTTCCAATCCATCTAGATAGATTTCTGGATAGGAATCAGTGGACTACACCTTTTTAGCCTAATTAGCCCTAGTAGACCTATAATTCAAGAATCCACTGTACGGATAACTTAGGATCTTAAGTCCTTAAAAATATTTTAGGCCTTGGAAAAGGGTATCCAGATCCTAAGTTTGTTTTTGGTGCTATTTGCAAATTTTGGAAAAGAATCTAGAAAAACCCTCTGGATGGGGCTAATTGTGCAATTAGGCCTAATAGGACAAAATGGAGAACCAGTCTTGAACTCGACTGATTGGAGTTTGAAGACCCATTCCAATGGATTTGGAAGGATGTAAAATGAATTTTTTTATGGTTGACACAACCCTTTTAGTATTGGTGAAGTTGATATGAATGATTTGTACTTAGAATGCTTCAAGTTAGAGTCAATAATTGAGACACAATTATTGATAGTTGTCCTTCAAGGTTAAGCACAAGGAGACTAACTCTTGGAGTTGAGTTAGTATAATCTTAGGCTTGGAGACTTAATAATATTGGGGTACTAGAAGTGAGATTGGGATCCTAAGAAGACTAGGACAAGTGGAGTCCTTGTAGACTTTTTGCGAGCACACCTTGGAGCACTTCCGTCACACCTTCAACCCTTGGCTTATTATTTCCAAAGTACTCCCTGTTCCCTTTCTTCTTGGATTTATCTTCAATTTTAATAGCATATTTATAGGTAGTTTCTAATGTCTCAATATTCAAAAATTTCATCTCTATTTGAATATACTTGTGAAGTCCACTACGATATTTTAGAATTTTATGCTTCTTTGAATCCTCAATACCAAGTTTTGTTGAAAGTGAATGGAATGTGTTGATGTAATCTTGCATAGGATGAATCCTTTTCTATCAAAGTAGCTTTCATTTTATGTATTTCTATTCATAGACATCCTCAAGAAGGTAT
>MU227254.1:0-10131 GCA_018584345.1 Thuja plicata | reverse complement strand
TTCCTAAAATAGCTCCTTATGCCCAAAATTGAAGACAAATTGAAAATTGACAGTGGGAGAAGTCACCATTAAGTTGGAAACTTTCCTCCCAACTATGGAGGTACAACTCCCTCTTATGATGTAATTGGGATTTTATGGTATGCTTTTAACTAGAAATTAGGGAAGGTTTACTAACATCTGAGTATAGGTATACTACAAGTGTGAATTGGATTTGTGGATAGAGGAAAAAGAAAGGTAAAATGACAAAAAGTTCACTTTATTGATATAGTACATGAATAAGATAAAGATTCATCTATTTTATCCTAGCTAAATAAACATTTTAGAACTCAAAGTTTCCGAAATAAACACATTTATAATCAAATTGAACAAAAAGGCACCTAAGAACAACCGCTATAACTCAAGAGCTAATTTACAGTCTAGAAAGAATATAAACAAATTCATAATTTTTGAAATATATGTATTCATATTTCAAAGATGCCATAACAAAAAGACACAAAGTTTGATATGTCTTAGTACAAAAATGGTTATATCCCCAGGTGTCTTTTTAGAGATCTTCTATCTCCTTTCATCCTCTCCCCCTAGCCTATATATATATATATATATATATATATATATATATATATATATGAGGTTGTTCATTTTAATAATGATCTTTGAAAATCACCAGTACCAAGAAAATAACTTGAAACATAAACAATTTTAGTGCTTAAAATTTTCTATTACTACCACTAATTATAAATAGATTCCCTGCATCTTAAAACAAGAAAAAGTTAACCTGCCCTGGACATAGGATCTTTATTTGTGTCTAGCTATATTTAAATGAAAATATTTTGGAGTTTGGCGCGCCTTTCTTCTTCTTCCAATATGAAGGTCACTCTTAAATATTTAGTATAACTAGTTTTTGATGTAGGAGCTTCTGACAGTCATAACTTTTGACTCGGATGTGGTTTTTGCGAAATTTTACAAGAAGATGTGTGAGGAGGAGTTATTTGGATTTCCAATTTATCTTAGCTTGAATGGTGGTTGATTTAACCCTTTTTGGGAGCCTAAAATATCATCTTGGCCTGCGGAATTGACTTTTCTTATTTTTTTCAATTTTTTAGAAAGTTATTTTTGTAATAAATCTGAAACCTTGTCTTTGATTCCGTCGATTAGTTGGCAATTCATCTTGCCTTAGTTGGAGTATTTTATTGGGAAAAATCAAGAAATAGGATGGGTTTTGGAAATTACCAAAAATGGAAAAAAAAATCTTTTTTTTTTTGTTTTTCCCAAAAATCTGCCAAATATGGTAATTTTTGAAATTGTATTAACTAGGAGGTTTCTTTCATTGTAAGGTAGAGTAAGTTGGAGGATTTTAATGAAGAATTTTGAATTCTGCAATCTTGTGTTGTGTATTTTTCTGATTTGTTGTTCTTAAAGGTTTTTGTGCTACATCAGTTTTTTCCTTCCATGCGACCAAAAGTAGCTGAGAGACAATGTCAACTTGTTCTACTTGAGGCCAATTCAAGTTAGGTTGGACAACAGGCATCGCTTCTTCGTTCACAATTTTATTATTTTCATAAAGCCCCATTGTGAGAAATTCTTTAGATATCAATATGGAAAAGATTGAGTTTGAAAATGCTACCACCTTTCTTTGCAATTAGGAATTTAAGCTTATTTAATTTCAGCGACAGATAATAATAGATTTTTATCTATAAAATCAAGTTACTACATTAGAAAATTTACTTTATTATGCTTTTTATTTAAGATTCGTACTTTCCTAGGATTCAAAAAGACTATGCTTTGAAATATATGCCACATGATATAGTCAAAGACTCAGTAGGTAGCATTAACTTTTTCTCTGATTAGTAGAGCCTAGTTTTGATTATTATGACAAATCACTGACTACCAAGGAGTTGTTAGGAATAAAAGACAGAAATCTAATAGTTACATGAAAATATAGCTAATACAACAAATAAAGAAAATACACAAAAGACACATATATTTAACGCGGGTTCACCCAAATCTTTGGCTACATCAACCAAATAGAGAGTCCAATATTATATTCCAATAAATCACCATTTTTACAATGTACAATCCCTTGCAACTCAATCCCACTATAAGAAGCTACAAAAACATATAAAAAATCCCTAACCCTGGGCCCTTTTAACAAGACTTATGTCGGTTACAAATTAGGGTTATAATATGTCAATTTCTCCTTGACGCCATCTTGGGGCACCTCCCCCAAACCCCTATAGAAATAACTCAAGGAAAACTATGCCGATAAAAATGGGGAAAAATATCCCTGAGTCGGATTAGGCTCCATATAACAACAAGAGTTAGTGCAGAAAACATTTGATTACCATTGATAAATAGCTTCTCTGATGCTCCCAACTAATATACGAGAAAGGCAATTTAGGGATTTACCTAAATTTCTGAGGACCAAGGGCTAATATGGTCCATAAGGTCAGGGATTTTCCAATCCTTCGGTTAGATGAAAGACATATATGAACACTTACCAACCTGGGGTGCCTAGGAATCCAGAGGGGTCAATGGGACTAAAAATGAAGGATTGGGATGATTAAAGAGTTCTAGACAAAAGCTCAAATTTTCAAAGGAGGCCCAAAAGTTTCATATTTTGGGGTAACATCAGGCTCTAATTCAAGATGATGACTAAAAGGATGCAGATAATCCTAGTACCCATGAACAAAGACTAGTACCTTATCCATGTTACTCAACTGATGGAGATGATTATGAAGACTAAGATTAGAGGTAAACAAGATTATAGAAAGGATTAGATCAGTTGTTATTTTGTCATTGATGTCAAGCAATTGATTTCTGGTTCATAAATTGAATTTCCATATCATTCAGAGAATGAGTTTATTGGGTAGTTAATATAGATCAGACAATGATAAGTTCATGTTGATATAGTTGTTTTCTACTATACATTTGAATTTTTCAAGTTGGTAAGAAGATTGGGAAAGTACGTAAAGGGAAACTATTTAGTTACCAAGCATGGTGAATTCTTTTGGTAAGGGAAGTGTTAGACAGTAAGAGACACTGAGCCAGCGAGCCACTGAGTGAGCCAAGACACTGATTTCATAAAAGTTAGTTGCCGAGCAAAAAATTTAATTGCGATCCACAATGATCTGGAGGATTCCAAGGATGAAGAAGAAGTTAGTTACACAGATCTATGCTTGGGAAAATTCAAGGTGATGATCTATGGTAAGTATTAAGCAGAAAAACTGATGATACTGATTCCAAGAAAAGTTCAAGTCTTGAGGAGATGGGAAGCGGTTCACCGAGTATCAAATTCACTGAATTAGTTCATAAGGATGATCTAATGGCTAAGAGTAATTGAAGGGAAACCTACACAAGGATATTAAGAGGAAATAATAGAGTCTATATAAATAATGAGATCTTGTGAAGTTGAGGCTGGTAAGTTGAAGTGTAGATGTGCTACCTAGTGAAGCAATGAAGAACAAAAGGTGAAATCTGAGTCTAGAGAAGACACTAATGAATTTTTGATGCCAGTATTCAAAGAGGGCGTCAGGGATCCGATCAAGCAAGAGGGAGTTACATTTTTATAGATCAAATTATAATGTTTCTTATTAGCATTTGTAGCTGAAAATATATTAACCGAGTGGACTTAACAGTCTTATTGTAAAATCCTTGTGAAAATTGACATTCTAAAAGAGTGTTCAAATTCCTCTAACCAGGCCACTCCTAATAGGGTGAAGATCTTAACACATCTAAGGTAAATCCCCTAATAGGGTCATATTTGACAATGTACACTGTAATCTTTAATAGGATTGGCTTTTAACGGAGTGCATACTTCACAAGAGTAATTTCATTTTATGGGTGACAATTCCCATAGAGGTTTTTCCCAAATTGGGGTTCCTCGTTAAACATAGGTGTTATATGTCATCAATGTTTATTGTTCATGATATTTTCTATTTTCTTAAGTTGTTGTTGAGTTTAATTATTCTAGAAGTTTATCCTACCGATTTGAATAAAAGTTTAAGTTTTAATGTTTATAAGTATTATTGTTTTCTTATTCACACCCCCTCTTAGTAAACCAACAATTGGTATCAGAGCTGAGTACTCTAAAGAGATTAGTTTAAAATACTTGAGTTAAAGATCATAAGATGTATAAGAGGGAGGCACGAAAGTTGAATAGGGATAAATTATCTACATGGAAAATTAGGATGATGCTGCACTTATTTGGAATTGGAGAGTATGTATTATACTATCTTGACAATGAGTATTCACCACCAGCATTTTCTCCTATGACACTAGAGAAAATAAGAGAAAGGAAAGATCACACACAAACTATGATTTAGATATCCTCTTCTCTCACCGACCTAGAGTTCAATGACCTTAAAGGATGTGATACAAGAAAATAGATGTGGGGTAACATCGCATTGGTATATGGTGGAGATCAACATGTTCAAAAGGTTAAAGCTGAAAGTTTGAGGGGAAAATTTGATTCTATGAGAATGAAAGAAGGTAAAGCTATTTCATAATACAAACAAATATTGAAGGAAATTGTGAATGCTATTAGAGGTATTGAAGGACATATAGAAGAAGAAGATGTAACAAGAAAAATCTTGAGGATATTGTTACCTATGTTTTCCATCTGAGTGTCTGCAATACAAAACTAAGATCCATTCCTCAGATGATTGTTTAACTGGATGCTACTATCAGTAAGTTGATTTTTTTTGAGCTAAATGACTTTGATAATAGTTTACCTACCACTTCTAGGATTGAGTATTCACTTAAATCATCTTTGAAAATTGGAAGTTCTAGAGATTCTAGGTTAGGTGATGGTTATGCAAGTAGTGCTAGTGAAAGGTTTTATAGCTCCAAGAGTGAGATAGAAGAACTGTATATCGAAGATGAAAGGAATGAAGCAAAGTTTGAAGTTATAGTAGCTAGAAGACTACAGAGAGTTAAAGACAAGCACCAATGTAAGCTACCTTTGAAATTTTTTAAATGTAACAAGATTGGTCACATTTCTGCTAGATGTCTTGACAATGACAATGATTAGAAGAAAGACAAGAGAGATTATAAAAAAGAGAGAATAAATTCAAGAGATTCTGAGATTTGAAGAGAAAAGGTAAGAAGTCATGCCACATTTGTAACGAAGGACTAACCAATGATGTTATAGTTGATGAAGATATAGAAGTTGTGTATGTTTCTATCAAGGATAATTCTAATGAAGAAGAAAAAGCCCCAATCTCACATGTAAGAAAGAATGATACCTAGATTATAGATAATGGTTGTTCACACCATATGACTAGTGACACAATTAAGTTCATTACTATGGAAGAACATAATGGAGGATATGTTAGATTTGGTAATGATGCTCCATATCCTATGAAAGGTAAAGGTTTTATAATTCTACTGAATAAGACAAGATGTGATGATGTCTATTGGGTTGAAGGACTAAAGTATAATCTATTGAGTGTGGCACAACTAAAAAATATAGGACACCAACTAGAATTTCAAAATAGAAAGGTAAAAGTATTTGATCAAAATGGAGGTCTGATTGCCACAAGCTAACTTATTTTACCTTGATACATCTAATAAAAGTTGTCTATTTGCTAAATTTGAGCATGTATGGTTATAGCACAAGAGATTATGTCATTTGAATTTTTGAAAACTTAATTAAAGTGAGTGAAAAGAATTGATTTAGAGGTCTACCAAGATTGGAAAAACTTGAAAATGTCATGTGCAAAGGATGTCTAGTTGGTAAGATGACAAAGTCAAGTTTTACAAGCAAATATTACACTACAGAAGAAATTTTAGAGCTAGTGCATAGTGACCTATGTGGACCGATGGGAACACAAAGTTACTATGGTGGTAGATATTTCATTTTATTTGTTGATGATTACTCAAGAATGATGTTTGTCATGTTTTTGAAATAAATAATATGATGCTTTTCAAATTTTTAAGTGGTATAAGGTAAGAGTTGAAAAGGAGACTAGAAGATAATTGAAATGTCTAAGATCATATAGAGGAGGTGATTTTAGTTTACAATGAGTTTACACTTTTCCTCTATGAACATGCTATAAAGAGACAAATGTCTGCATCGAGGACACCACAACAAAATGGTATAGAAAAAAGAAGAAATAGATCCATTGTTGATTGTGCAAGAGCACTGATTATTGAGAATGACATTTCTCAAAAATATTGGAGAGAAGAAATCAACACTAGAGTTCATACACTAAACCGAGTACATCTAAAAAAAGGTACAAACAAGACTCCATATGAGATCTAGTATGATCATAAACCTAATGTAAGCTATTTTAAAGTATTTGGAAGTAGGTGTTATATTCTAAAAGATGCTAGAAATTGAAATTTTTATTCTAAAGGAGATGAAGGTATATTCTTAGGGTATTCTACCAAGAGAAAAGCTTATAAATTTTTGAACAAGTCTACTGACAAATTTTCAGAAAGTGCAAATGTATGGATTGATGAATTTGTAGAGCAAAATGATGAGGATAGAAAGAAGGAACCCAATGACTACCAAATATTTGTATATGTTCAACCTGATATTCCTGACACCTTACCAAAAGCACAAACTAAGGAGGACACTGAATAGAGAGAACTACCACCGAATGATGAAAATGAAGAAAAACCATATACCAAGCCTATTCTAGCTAAGTATGTGAAAAGACACCATGAATCAAGCAAGATTATTGGACACAAGAATGTGGGAGTTATGACAAGAAGCAAGGTAAGAGATAATACATGTTTAATTTCTAAAGTTGAGTCAAGAAGAGTAAAAGATGCATTGGAAAATGAAGATTGGATTAAATCTATGAAAGAAAAGATATATCATATTGAAAAGAACAATACAGAATTTGGTACCGAGACCTAAAGATAATAATTTTATTGGTACAATGTGGATATTTAGAAACAAATTGAATGAACATGGAGATGTAATTAAAAATAGACCAAGAATGGTTTGCAAAGGGTATGCACAAGAATAAGGTATTGATTATGGTCAAAAATTTGCACCTGTTGCTAGATTAGGAGTTAGAGTTCTACTAGCATATGCAGCTTATAAATATTTTAAGGTAAATATCAAATGGATGTCAAGTCTAAATTTTTTAATGGTATTCTTGAAAAAGAAGTATATATTGAAGAACTTGAAGGATTTGTTGAGAATAATAACAAGGACATGGTATGAAAACTACACAAGGAACTATATGGATTGAGGAAAGCACCCCAAGCATGGTATGAAAGGTTACATAATTCATATTTAATCAAGATTGAATTTCAAAGAACAAGTGAAAATATTAATGTATATCTTAAATGTGATAGTAATAATAAGATTTTCATAGCTGAGATATTTGTTGATGATATTATTTTTGGAGGAAATAACACATTATGCAGATCTTTTTTCGAGGAGATGAGAAAGGAATTTGAGATGTACGAGATAGGGGAGATAAAATTCTTTCTTGGACTATAGATTCAAAAATTCAAGGATGGGATCTACATCACACAATCAAAGTACATCAAGGGGATCCTAAAGACATTTGGTATGGAAGACTCAAGACTAGTTGGAACACCGATGGTTACTGGTTGAAAATTATCAAAAGAAGATGAGTCAAAGGAAGTGAATGAGACAATCTACCAATCAATGATTGGTAAGTTAACATATGTTATACATAGAAGACCTGATATTCCTCATGTAGTTGGTATTATTACAAGATTTTATGTTGATCCAAAGGAATCACACATGTCTGCAATGAAAAGAATATTTAGATATATGAAAGGAATTGAAGAGTTTAGTATACTATACAAGAAAGGAGGAGATTATGAGTTAAAAGTCTACATTGATGCTGATTGTGCTAGAAAAATTTGATGATAAGAAAGGTATAAGTGGAGGAGCTTTATTTTTAGGAGAAAAATTAGCGACATGGCTGAGTAAGAAACATAGTTGTATATCAAATTCTACTGTCGGGGTTGAATATGTTTCTACAACTATGAATTGTGCAAACATTGTATGGATCAAAAAACTACTTGAAGGTATGCAAGAGGAGATTACCAATACAATTACTATTTTCTATGATAATACTAGTGCTATAAATATATCAAAACATTTGGTGATGCATTCTAAGACCAAGTACATTTCTACCAAGTGTCATTACTTGAGAGAACAAGTTAAAGACAAACATTTGATTTTGGAGTATGTGATTTCAAAGGAAAAGCTATCAGATATATATACCAAGCCACTACTAAAGAATGCTTTTGAGTATCTCTGAGGTAAATTAGGATTCCTACCCCTATTCAACATTCACTAGAGCAAGATGCATGCTCCATCAATTCTATGATTTATTAGAATATCTATTTTGTGAGTTGATGTTAGTGTTCACACTTTAGGTGATGCCTGAAGTTGTGGTAAAATAATTATGTATGCAATGAGATATCAGTACATGCAAGGTATAATCCACCGCCTGAACAAGTTTTCAGAAGTATGCACCTTTGGAATTATTGTCAAAGAGTGAGAATAAGTAATTGATGAATACAAAGATTGAGGGACAATGTGATTGGTGTTTACAAGAGAAAAGAGAGAATGAGAAATGAATGCAGAGGGAGAACAAGAATAAACAACTAAGGGGGAGCAAAGACAAAACATAGATATCAGAATATGCCATCATCAATTGACAATGTTTCCATCAAAGCCAAAGAGAGAGATTGTTACTCAAATGATGGAGATGATGGTGAAGACCGAGATCATAGGTATAAAATATTGTAGAAAGGATTAGATTAGTTTTTATTTTTTAATTGATTTCAAGCAATTGATTTCTGGTTCATATTGAATTTCCATATCATTCTGAGTCTGAGTTAATTTGGTAGTTAATACATATCAGACAATGATAAGTTCATATTGATATAGTGGTTTTCTACTTTACATTTGAAGTTATCAAGTCAGTAAAAAGATTGGGCAAGTCAGTAATGGGAAACTTTTAAGTTACCGAGGTTGGAATTGGCAAATACTAAAATATAATTTTTCTGTAGTTTCTATGTCTCAATAAACTGCATTTTTGAAGGTCTTTGGGGCATTTCTGGGCTTAAAATTCTTAAAGGGAACTCATACTAGTTACTCCCTTGATTTTTTTTCTATACATTTTTATTATCTTTCCAACGAAGTAAACAATTCGCAAATCAGACCTAGGACTAGAAAGTTATGCCTTCTCCAAGTAGGCCTAAATTTTTATATAGTTTTTTGAAATTGTTGGTAGTTTTAATAATTTTATTTGTAATAAACATTATGATGACTCTTCATTTCATTTCCAAGGTATTCTAGTGACCCTTGGAATCCATCATATTTGTATACACTCCAATTTTGAATAGAAGGGATCACTTTTTGGCTTGCAATTCTGTTGTTAGACTTCTGGTTTTTATATTGAACTTGACAATACCACAGGTATCACACCAGGTATTGTAATCTGATTCATAATTAAGATTAGTGGTATCAAAGTGGGAATTCTCCTTTATCCCAATTACACAAGGTCCTCCTACCAAAGATTAGGACTGGATACATAAGATTTGTCATAATATCCACCTTTGAGGTGCATGAGATCGAATATGTCAAATGATAAAATTAAATAGTTGGTGGAAAAATATTTAAATAAGGAACAAGAGGAGATGATGAGTCAAATTTCACTCCTTCTACAGATTCAAAAAATCTCTAAATCAAGGACAAATTTTCAAGGAAATACCCCTTTCAAAGTGCAGGTAAATTTTGACATCACAAATTTTGAAGGAAAACTTGATGATGAAGTTGTTGATAACTAGTTATTAAAATTTGATAGATACTCTTCTGTAAATAATTTCTTAGATGCGGAAAAAATAACCTTTTCTCTCCTCAAATCTGAAACCCATGTGAAATTAGTGTGGGAAGCCAAATTAGCAAATAAAGAATGGGAATTATCTGATAAAAATGGCTTAGAAATATCTCTTGATAAGAAGCCCTCTTGGGGAGAAATTGTGGAATATATAAAAGAAGCATACCTTCTTGAGGATGTCTATGAATAGAAATACATAAAATGAAAGCTACTTTGATAGAAAAGGATTCATCCTATGCAAGATTACATCAACACATTCCATTCACTTTCAACAAAACTTGGTATTGAG
>MU227253.1:0-11309 GCA_018584345.1 Thuja plicata | reverse complement strand
TTCTTGTGGATGCATGTACACTCTATTAAATTCATTTCTCCCATTAAGGTGTTTTCAATAGCTTTAACATGAGGGCATATATTTTGCATACACACACACACACACACACACACACACACACACACTTATTTGATGATATTTTTTAGTAGATCCTTTAGAGTCATCCCCATTTTTATTTTGGTCCTTAGACTGACTACACGCATTTTATCTTTAAAATCACTACACACATTTGGTCCTTAGATTGACCGTGCATGCTTGGTCCTTTGACTAACCATCCTTGTTTTATCCCTAAGGAAACTTACCATTTCCTTAGGACTGATCGTTCTATTTTTGGATCCATTATTGGAAGTACTTTCCTTTAAGGAATGATCAATATCAATGGATTGGAATAGCATAATACAGCTCGCCAAGCTATTCAATTGCATCTTTAGAAAGGCTTTCCTTTTGTGGTTCATAATGAGACAGTCTTATTGGGATAGCTCTCTCTCTCTCTCTCTCTCTCTCTCTAGTGATGCCTCTCTTATTTTGGTTTTGGACTTGAGTCACTTGAGGGCTTGATGTTTCTTTGTCTCCTTAACATTAATGAGATCATCTTATGCATTTGATCTACTTTAATGTGAGTAAGAGCTTGTCTCATGCTCCCGCTATAGTGGAGGCTAAATTTAACATCCTAAAAATCTAGCACCCATTATTGGTGGCCTTAGGACCTATTAGAGCCCATTTTAGTGCTTTCAAGATCTGAATGTATTTATTCTTGATTTCCCACATCTTTCATTTTCTTTCCCTGAAACTTTCACACTTTCCAAGACCTGGATCTGCCTAGAATCTAGCAATGCCAGGACTAGGTCGAACTAATTTTTCCTTGTCCTAGACAAGGTCAACCCAATTCAACCTTGTCCTAGGGCATTTTTATTAAGTGGTCTCTAGGCCCAATGCAGAGGTTTTTCTTCCCGATCTTAATTTTTGGTCAACTTTGCAATTTTGAATCCCAAAATGAGTATAAAAGGGGGCTCTCTCCTCTCATTTTGACATACGTACATGATCTATAATATACATGAGAAAGATATCTTTCAAGTGCAAGATTTCAAGTTGTGCAATTGAATTGGTGAAATAAAGATTTGAAGGAAATCATCCCATTGAAGATCTCCAAGTCTCCAAGTGTTCTTCCATTCAAGAAAAGACAATCTTCTCTCATTGATGCAAATTTCTCCCCCATGGTGACCAAGTAGAGGATTCTCAAGAAAGAAAGAAGGACAATTTGTCTTCTGCACTCAACATTTCAAGAATACACTCATTGAAGATCTAGGATTTGGCAAGTGTAGATCCATTTCATTTGTGTAGGCATCCTTGATTCTACAACACATTCCAAACATACATTTCAAGCATCTTCATGGATTTTACTGATTTCTACATCCATCCATGAGGGTTTTTCATGCAAGGTAAATCTAACATTTATCTTGTTTACATTATTTTCCTTAGCAATTTCTATTTCATTTCAAGGTTGATTCCTTTACAGGGGCTTGACCAAGGAAATCTCATTTCCACAACCTTTTCCCCTTCTCCTTGTGTTTAGGAACAAATTTTCAAGATTTTAGAACTGGATTTCAAGAGTTTCAGAATCAGTGACAGAACCTCGTCATATTTCATAAATTTTTGTCGCTTCAGGACCAGGTCACCTTTATTGGACAAGGTAAACTTTGTTCCACATTGTCCTTTGGATCTAGAGATTTCATAGTTTGGAGTTATAGGTCTCAGAGTGCCAAATCTATAACAGTTTCATATTCTGACAGTTTTATGAGAGTCAATTCCAGATTTGAAGTTTCTTCCTCCTCTCCTAGCTTCAAAGTGAGTTCATTCTTCTTTTCATCTTTCATTACTTTTATGCATAATATTTGATATCATGGCTTGTTAGTTGTCATTTCCTTTATCATAGTTTTCATTCCTCTCATAGACTTGCATATTATTTTACATATCAGAGTAATATTAACATTAAACGAACTCAATGCCCATACTCCATCTTCAAATCTAGATCTAGCATTAGTATCCCTTCATCATTTTGGGTTGTGCTAATCTGATTTGGGTTTGAAAGTGAATAATTTGGGGGTGTTCCTAATGTAACATAGGATCCCTCACACCCATTTTGTTTGGTGAGTGATCTTCCTACTTAGCATTTCTCACCATTTCTTATGTTACAAACCCTATAGCTCAACACTTTCCCCGAATCATTCATACTTTTCTATAAGGCCAAATCCTTAGCTTCTTCTACATCTTCCTCCAATTGTTCAATTCTCTCAACATGATTGTCAATTTTATCTTAAGGCTCTTTATGAACAAGAGTACCTTTTGATGTTGATTGAATTACTGAAATCTTTGTGGATGGTTGAGACTGTGATATGGAAGCATTAGTGGACCATACTTTGCAAGTTGTTCCTATAACCCGACATTCTCAAAATAAAATTGATTATACTTTTGTGTCATTACCACATGTGCTTCTTCCAATTCTCTAGTTCTAGCTTCATCCTTCTTTGCATTTTCTTGAGCAAACATGGTCTACATGAACTATTAGAGTGGTCGCCTCTACTAATGAGGTATTCTATACACTTTTTACAAGGGCAGTGCCCCTCATTTTCTCATCTAATTCCATCATTACATGCTTTTATGTCCTTGGGGACAATGACCATATATAAAGTGTTTGTTATCCTTGATTAATTCTAGATCTAGATATAGCTTCCCTTACTTCAAACTCTAAATAAAACACGTCTTTCTAATTTATGACTTGATCAAGCAAAAAGGAAGTCTGCAAGTCCCATCTTGGTAATAAGAAGATTCCACTCTCCTTGAAAATTCTTCGAGCCTCCTCTTTAGAAAATTTTATATCATTAAAATTAATTTTCCTAGGGGTAGAGGAAACAATCTAATAATGTTGACTAGGGTCATCCCCTTGCATGTTTTCTTTTACCCTCTCCCAGTATTCCTCCCCTTTGAGTTTTAACCAAAAAACCTTGAACTTTGTAGACTTGAAAAATTCATCATCGTCAATAAATTGCTTTGCAACAATTAGTATTTTATCATTGTGCTTTTCCATGGGGGCATCGTTGTGTATGTCAATCACGTATTCAAGGATTTCATGTAAATGTGCAATGAGTCTCCTTGTGAGTTGGTCAACCTCTTCACCATCCCATAGCCCTCCACTTTTAGCATCCTCTTCAGGGATCATAGTGCTAGAGTTTTTCACTAATGACTTTTTTGGTGATATGAGAATGAGAATGGTGTGCATAGACTATTTAGGTTGTTATTGATTCCAATGTATCATTTCTTGAAGATAAAGTTCATTTTTTTACTTTTGTTATAGGTTCTCTTGCAATTATGTGTTCTTGAGCTTCATATTTTGGTCTACATTCCTCCACTTTTATACATCTAGATTAGTGGTTTGGATAGTATGATTATCGATATTAGTTGTACTTATATTCAATACATGTGATATGACTCTACAAAATAAAATATATAAGGTTCATAAGTTTGGTCTGAAAGTTGTCTTGTTTCCTTCAGTACAAAACAATACATCAGAATGTCCGCAAATCATCAAGCATTTATTTTTTTCTACGTATTTTTAGGGATAAGACTAACAATTTCTTGTAATGTGTAATTTCTAGTTGGAATTAATTTTCACTATATTTTAGCCGACATATTTGAGTAAAACATATGAAGTATTTTTGAGGAAACATGTGAAGCATTTTGGGACTGACTCAATTTTTTGTTAAAGCGCATGAAGCCTGGTTGAAACATGATTAGAATTGTATATATATGATATATATTTTTTGATGAGGTGAGATATGATATGACGCGATATGATATTAAAAAGATAGGATATGTGATGATGTAGTGATATGTAATCAAAGATTCTGACTATGATCATATACGAGGTGCATAAGAACTAATGAAGTGCGTAGAGTATATTTACTATGATTCAAGGGAACTAAATCTATGCATATGAGATGCAATTGTAACAATTCATTTTCATAATATATTATAACTAGTCCTACTATATTGAGATTTAAACCTCTCTATGGTTTTTCCCTAACCAGTTTCCACAATAAAAATTTGGTGTCTTCTTTTGTATGTTACTGTGGATGGTATGTATACTTTACTTTCTTTATTGATTACATCTTTTCTTGTGATACATTTAAGAAAAAATTATTGAGGATTTGAAAAAGTATAAAGATATGATGTTTTAGGGAATATTGATTCACCCCCCGTCGTCTCAGTATTCTAGATGTTAAACACATAGATAAATCAACCAAAGGCTCAACCCTTTGTCTTGTAGTCAATGATTCATGAGTACAACTGGCCCTATGCACCGACACTTCATCATCTTGTTATTTAATGATAAACCCATTTAGTTTTTGTTGTTATTGAGGGGGTGGACCCTTTGGTCGAGCTTCTAACTGTAGGGATTTCCCATATATCCTGTTATTATTACCTATCATCATGTCAATCCTCCGAAGAGGTTCCACATTTGCATACAATCCTCTACTTAGGGTTGAAGTATACTATGTGTTCCCGAAGTAAACTTAATTAAAATGTGTCCTTAGGACCTAGATGTCAAACTTTCTAGGTATAATACTAGGTGCAATACCCCTTCATACCAACACTATTTGGCATTTATAATGGTCTTGCCACATTCAATGAAATGTCCTCAACATTTCTTAGGTCTAGTAAACAAATATATGGAAGTATAAATGGATGACCTCACTATTCATGGTAATACTTTTGATGAGGCCCTAAATAATTTAGACAGAGTCAGATAGTTATGTGGGGAGAAAAACTATCCTTAAGCCACGAGAAATGTTTGATCATTATGGATTAAGGAATATATTTTTTACCATTTTATCTTTGTGGAAGATATTAAAGTTTATCCCAAGCTGATAGAGTTCAATACCTAATTAGAGCCTCCAATAAAATAAACATATGTAAGAAGATTCTTAAGAAATGTTGAGTATTATAGAATCTTTATTTAAAAAATAGCAAATCGACAACCGCAATGTTTACTTTTCTCTAGAATTTTTTTGACTTTAATAGGACTAAGGAGTGACAAAAATATTTTGATAAACTTAATGAGAAGTTAACATTACTCTAGTGCTAAGAGATATAGATAGGAAATTTCATTCTATATTTATACAAATAAATCAAATGAGTGGTAGGTCCAATATTAGGACAAGAAGATGAAAATAGAGGAATTTATGGCATATTATTTCATTAGCAAAAATTAACCCCCACATTACACAACTACACTACCATTGAACAGGAATTTACCGCAGTGATTGATGTCGTCTATAAACTTTAAGATTAGGTTATAGGTTAGAGGGTAACTATTTATAATGATAATTTTCTCACTAGGTAGTTAATTAACAAACCTATGGTAAGTGTGAAAATAATTTATTGGTTTTTACTATTGTAAGAACTTAATGTAATCCTAATGGATAAAACTAGGAAATATAGAGTGGTGTTGATTTTTTGTTCGAAATCCATCATTGAGAAGAAGAGCATAAAATTATGAAGGATTAAAATTTAGATGAACAAATCTTCACTATTTCTATACACACCACGGTTCACAACTTAGCTAACTATTTTACCACAAGGGAGTTCAATCTTGACTTTCCTGCTAAGTAAATAAAGAAGTTAATCAAGGATAATGCAATTTATAAATGTTTTGGACTTCATATTTGAATGTGGTGTAGATTTGGTGTTGCACAAATGCATAATGGGGAAGAAAAATTCTCATCAAAATGAATACATGTCGTAATGAAGTAGCTAGATCTAGCACTATTAAAAAAAATGGCTCACAAAATCCTTGGAGATAGATAGTACTAGCCTTCCTTGCACAAACATAACAAGAAAAATGTTAGACAATGTGATGAATGATAGAGATTGTGAAGACCACAAACATCTAATGAGATGTCCCCCCATCCTTAAGTGATTCTTAAACCATTAGAGAAATTGGGGTCGAATTTCATTGGACAAATTGATTTATGTCTCAAGGAAAGGATTTATACTACTCTACATAGATTATGTTATCAAATGGATAAAGGTGTGAGCATTGAAAGTTTCAAGAGAATAATAGGTGGAAGAATTGTTATATAGTATATTTTTTAAGGTTCATATCTATCATTACTAATTAGGGACTTCAATTCATGTGTAAATTACAACTCACTTTCATAAATCATTACAATGTTGGCTAAAAGATTTTTTCTCCATAACATCCACAAGAAAATAGTTAGGTAGAGATCACTAATAAGGATAAGAAAATAACCTAACAAATATAGTCTCGATGGGTAGAAACACCAAGGTAACCAAGTTACATGAAGCAATATGTGCCTATAATACCACCCATAATCAACCATAGGATTCACACTATACAAACTAGTTTATGGTAAGAAACCAATATTATCTATTGGATTTGAGTTAAAAATCCTCTACACACCTATGAAGGTTAGCCTTGATCCTAACAAAGCACAATAGAAAAAGATCTTACAACTTAATGAAATGGTAAGTTTAGATTTGAGGTAATTCAACAAACCAAATTAGTAAAACCACATAGGTAGTTTAGCATGATCAATATATAAAGGAAAAAAAAATTCACAATGGAGATTGAGCACTTTTATTAAATTCTAGATATAAATATTAAAAAAATTGCATGTGACTATTGGGCCCTTACAAGATAGAGGAAGCTCCTTACAATGGATTTGTATAACCAATCCCAAGTGATGACAATACACACATTTTATTAGTAAATAAACACATGTTACATTTATATCAAAAACTAACTAGTAAGGAAAAATTAAAAAGAGACAATCAAGTCTCAATTTTTCATTTTGTTGTATCCAACAATTTCCCTTAATCACCAGAATATTACATGCTAGAGAGCCCAAAAAAAAATGTGTGAAATTTTGTAAAGATTGAGCATCTTTTTTGGAACATTCTTTCAACGATGCATTTGAAGTCCCTAATATTTCCTAATTCCTTCAAAACATCCTTTTAATGATATTTCTAGAGTCATTCATGTTCCTCATTTCTTTGAATCAACCTTCAAATGATGTTTCCAAAGCTTTTCATAATCCTTTTGATTAAGGGTAGTCCCCTTATTCAACCAAACACACAACACAACAGGGAAATAAATAGAAAAATGTAAGAACAAAACAATAGAAAGAACAAAATCACTTTCTTTTTATTGTCTTCAATGAAATGACATTACAATATTCAGAAAAGTAACATGCTACAACCACATGGACATTTTCATTATAGTAATTTACAAGAAAGAGCCATAATCTATACTTCTAGAACTGAACCCTAAAATCCCCCTTCATCTCTATATAAGTAGCACAATCAAACACCTTAGAATATTCTAGAAAGTGAATTTTTCCCATTTTGGCACCCAATGGTTCAATTTTCCACTTTAAGTGATGTTTCTCTCTTCCTTTTGTATTGAAACTTGAGTCCTGATGGCTCAACTTCTGAAAGCCATAACTTGTGAACTCTTGAGTCGATTGACTATTATAACCCCATTTCAGAAACCTCTTGAAGTGATCTATGCTCTCAGCTTGCAAAATGCTAACCAATCAAAGTTTGACCCCTTTTTGGAGCCTCTAAATCCTTCAAAAATGAGTTCAAGGTTTTTGTACCACCCCACCAAAACAAAAAATTCAATATCTTCCAAACCAAACTTGATCTTGCCATGAAACTTTATTGGCGTGCTTATTTATCCATAATGAACCTCCAGGGAAGAAATTAGAACAATCCATATTCAAATGGACAACCTACTAAAAAATAGTAAACTTTCCAAGCATAGTAACCCTGCACAAAGAAAACCCTTACTGAAAAACTAGACAATATTTTTGGGTGATGCAAGATTGCTCTTACACCCTAGATGCTCCTACATCACCTTCAATCCTCCAAAACATCCTGTCAATGATGTTTTTGGATTTTTTTCATGGTTTTTTATTCTTTGTACCATCCTTCCAATAATATTTTTCGAGTCAACTTGTGTTCCTCTCTTTCTTCAAAGCATCTTTTCAAAAAAAAATTGAAGTTGTTCATGTTTGTCGCTTTCTTTGGATCATCCTCTCAACTAAATTTTCAGAGTTGTTCATGACCCTTTCTTCCTTTGGAACACCCTTTTATTGATTTTTGGAGTCACTCATGTTGATGAGTAGGAGATATTTTCCACAACAAGTCAAATTGTGATATTGCTATCAGGATTCAACTATGTAGTTTTTGAGTCAAACTTATTAACTCATTTTTTATGAGTAGTGGTTCACAAGAACCCATCTCATGAGAGTGAATGAAACACTTAACACTCATTGCATCTAGGTGATGCCTACAAAAGTGAAGTGTCGACACTTCTTGAGGCATCAACCATCTCATTACTACTCTAGCTCAAGCGTGCTTGACCATGGAGCTTCCTCCAATGTTAAACCCACTTCACTTGCAACCCCATTTACAAAACCTTCAACAAGTGTTGTGCCTTATGAAACATACATTAGGAAGCCCCTTAAGCTCATCAATTGATAAGAAGGAGACATTTTCCACAACAAGTCAAATTGTGATATTACTATCAAGATTCAACTATGTAGCTTTTTGAGTTGAACTCATTGACCAATTTTTCACGAGTAGTGTTTCACAAGAACTCGTCTCATGAGAATGAATGGAACACTTAATAATCATTACATCTAGGTGATGCTCACAGAGGTGAAACGTCAAAAATTCTCGAGAGGTCACCCATCAATGTACTACTCTAGCACAAGCACACTTAACCACAAAGTTTCCTCCAAGGTTAAACCCACTTCGCTTGCAACCCCATTTGCAAAACCTTCAACAAGTGTTGTGCCTTAGAAACCATTCATTAGAAACCCCCTTAAGCTCATAAATTAATGAGTAGGCGATATTTTCTATCACATCACCTAGATGTAATGAGTGTTAAGTGTTCCATTCATTCTCATGAGATGGGTTCTTATGAACCACTCATGAAAATGGATCAATGACTTTGACTCAAAAACTATACAGTTGAATCCTGATAGCAATATCACAATTTAACTTACTGTGGAAAATATCTCCCACTTATCGATTGACGAGCTTAAGGGGCTTACCAATGAATGGTTCATAAAGCACAACACTTGCTAAAGGTTTTGCAAATGGGGTTGCAAGCGAAGTGGGTTTAACCTTGGAGGAGACTTTGTGGTTAAGCGCACTTGAGATGGACTAGTACTAGGATGGGTGACCTGCAGGTAAGTCTTGATGATTCTCCTCTGTGAGCATCACATAGATGCAATGAGTGTTAAGTGTTCCATTCATTCTCATGAGATGGGTTCTTGTGAACCACTACTCATGAAAAATGGGTCAGTGAGTTTGACTCAAAAACTACACAATTGATTCCTAATAGAAATATCACAAATCACTCATGTTCCTTTCTTCCTTTGGAACATCCTTTCATTTATGTTTTGGAGTTGTTTGTGATCTTTTATTCCTCTAGAAATTATTTTAATGATGTTCTAGAATCAAACCTTTCTTCTTTTAGAACATCATTTGAATAATATTACTGAAGTTGTTCATATTCCTTTCTATGCAGCACCATTTCAATGATGTTTCTAGAGTTGCTCATGTTCATTTTTAATCTAGAACATCCTTCCAAGGGAAACTCTATGATTATTTATAGTTGTTTCATTAGCCAAAATATCTCCTTAGTGATATTTCCTCTCTTTCAACTTCTTGACAAGGAGATTTGGTGTTGTTAGCAACAAATTTTAATACATTATTTTCATCAAAAACAAGAAAAAAATCATTTCCCTACATTAGCAAAAGAAATTCAAAATGGTAAAATAGGTTTGAAGGGGTCCAAAACACTATTACAAAATGCTATAGAAAGATTATACATCCAACCAGTAGTCAAACTATAGCCATCAAAAGGACACTAATAGGCACAAAAAAATAGAACCAAAAGAAGCCCTACTAAATTTTTTGAAAGGGCTCTACTACTAATTCTTTCTTGTCAAACTTTTTAGGAATATTTTCCAAGCCCAACAACTCATTTTTCTCCTCTTCAAAAATTTTCTTTGTGTTGCCTCTGGTTAGAGAACTGAACCCTTTTTTATCGGTTTACAACACTTGTTTACCCTTATCTTTATTTATCTGATACTAATTCCTTTCACTAATAGAGGTAGACTAAAAATGTGCTCCTATTTAAACTGTTTAAGTTTTGCAATCCAAATTTGAGTGCCCTTTGCACTATTTTCAATGGTGCAATGGCTAATTTTCAACACCCAATCCAAATTCAAATTTATGTCAAGAAACTCCTCCAATTACTTCATCCTTTTTTTCAAAATCATTTTTCATATCTATAATAGCTTTAGCCATTTCTTCCATCCTAGAATTAATCTCCCTATCCTCAGACGTATGCCTAACCCTTTCCTCATTAAACCCTATATCGACATCCATCATTTTCCTACAAAGATCTCATCTTAACATTGATCTTGTTCATTTCCAAGAAGAACCACTTGATCAGTTTGAATTGACGTGAAACCCCTTCTCTAGCCACAACAAGACCATCATAAATTTTCTTCTTATTTGCATGGCCATAGGTAAAATCTTCAAATAAACTAGGCATAAAATCAAAACCCTAATCCTCCAAGCCAATATCAATACTAGGCATACGGTTCTTACCAATCTGGTTTTCCATAGCCATCTCCTTCCCTTTATCTTTATCTTTGTCTTTTTCTATCTCACCACCAATCTTAACCTTCTAAATTCACTCAGTCATAGACTTCATTTTATCTCCCTCCTTTCCCTCATTGGTCTAAGAGTCTTTAGACCAAGATATATGCTTTTTGTTCTTCTTCTTGGTGGATTTACTTCGACACTTCTATTTCTTTGAATTGTCCCCTTCCACCTACCCCTTATCTTCCTCTCCCCCTTCTAGATCAAATATCTAAATAATGGACAACAACAAAAAAAATTGTTTATTTTTAGCCTTTACCTTCCCTTAGTAAATTTAGGGGAAAGAGCTTTCATAAACTCCATGTGACCAGTATGCAACACAAGGACTTTGGGACTTTTATAGTGCTCCTTAATGGCAAAGTCTAGCAGTCAAAACAACATAAGGAAAATAAAATAACAACTTATTGTGGAAGTAATTTAAAAGAATGAAATGGAAACCATAAATTGCAATGAATCTAATATCAAGAGTTATGCACCTCGTGATTAACTCCACAACTTTTGCCCAAATAGGCTTGATAGAAAGTCTATCATAGCCACAAGAC
>MU227252.1:3591548-3653595 GCA_018584345.1 Thuja plicata | reverse complement strand
AGACTGAGTAATGTAGATACCATCCTTCATCTGATAAACTTGTAAGCCAACAAAGAATTTGATTTCACCAAACATAGACATCTCAAATTCCTTACTCAGCTTCTGAGAATGCTCTGCATAAGTCATCTTATCCAGTAAACAATATGTCATCAATAAATATTTCTGCTAATATTATCTTGTTTTGAGGTCCTTCTTTGATGTACAAGATACTATTGTCATTAGTTCTCTGAAATCCAATACTTATCAAGTAACCATGCATTCTTTCATACCAGGCTCTTGGAGCTTGCTTCAGTCCATACAATGCTTTGTGCAGTTTGCAAACCATATTCATCTTTTTAGGTTCTACAAAACCTTCAGGTTGCTCAATGTAGACTTCCTCTTCAAGAATTTCATTCAAGAATGCAAATTTTACATCCATTTGATATACCTTGAATCCTTTATGTGCAACATATTGTAGAAGAATTCTGACTCCTTCAAATCTTGCAACAGGAGCAAAGGTTTCTCCATAATCAATACCCTCTTCTTGAGCATATCCTTTACATACTAGTCTGGCTTTGTTTCTGGAAACTTCACTTTTCTCATTCATCTTGTTTATGAAAACCCACTTAGTACCAATCACATTCTTGCCTTTTGGTCTAGGTACAAGAGTCCATGTTTGTTCTTTTCTATCTGCTCAATTTCTTCATTCATTGCTTCAATCCAGTTCTCATCATTTAATGCATCTTTAACAGTTCTAGGTTCAATTTCACTAAGTAAACATGTACCTTTTATTTTTCTCCTTGTCATTACACCTTCTATCTTATCTCCAATTATTTGTTCAGGTGAATGATGCCTTCTAACATATTTAGAAAGTAAAAGATCCTTCCTCATTGATTCTAGGCTTTCTCCACTATGTTCACGATGGTCAAATATTTTGTCTTGTTCTTCTGTCTGATACTCGGGTTCAACTGTCTGAGACTCGGGTGCCTCTGTCTGTGACTCGGTTTCTTCAGTTTGAGACTTGGTTCCTTCTATTTGTGACTTGTTTTCTTTAGTTAGCATCACTATTTGCATAGGTTGCAACAAGGTTTGTGCTGATGAATTCAGTGGTTGACATGCTTCTTGTCCAATCACCATTTCCTGTGTCTTAGGTATAGTATCAGGTTCATAATACACAAAGTTTTTGTAATCTTCAGGCTCTTTACTGCTTTGTTCTTCATTTCTCTCTGCAAACTCATCAATCTTTACATGCACACTTTCTATGACTTTATGAGTATTAAGATTTAAAAATTTATATGCTTTTCTTTTGCTGGAGTAGCCTAGGAATATACCTTCATCACTTTTTACATCAAGTTTTCCATTTCTTCTTTCCTTCAAGATGTAGCATCTACTTCCAAATAATTTGAAATAAAAAACATTAGGTTTATAGTCATACCATAATTCAAAAGGTGTCTTCTCAGTACCTTTCTTCAGTTGAACTTGGTTCAAGGTGTGAATTGCAGTGCTAATGGCTTCCTCCCATTATTTGGTAGCAACATCCTTCTCGATCATCAAGGTTCTTGCACAATCCATAATGGATCTGTTCATTCTTTCTACTATACCATTCTATTATGGTGTACCTGGGGCAGATACTTGTCTTTTGATTCCTCTTTCATTGCAGAACTCATTGAATTCATTAGAAATGAACTCTCCTCCTCTGTCAGATCTTAAGCATTTAAGTTTCTTTCATGTTTCTTTTTCAACTCTGGCTAGGTACCATTTGAACTTCTGAAAGGCTTATGATTTGTCTTTGAGAAACATAACATTCATCATTCTGGAATGATCATCAACAAATAGAATGAAGTACTTCTCACCTGTGTAACTTTTTTTTCCAATTGGTCCACATAAGTCAGTATACACCAATTCCAAGAGTTCTTCGGTATGGTAGTTCTTTCTCTTGAAGCTAGTTTTGCCCATCTTCCCAATTTGACATTGTTTGCATATTGCTAGTTTAGGTTTCTTCAAAATAAGAATACCACTTACTCTTATGTTCTTACTTATGTTGATTAGGTTGTCAAAGTTCACATGACACAACCTTTTATGTCATAGCCAGCTTTCTTCTACTTCTCCAATAAAACATGAACTTTCATTGATATCAAGATAAAGTAGTTTACCTTTTGTTTTCCTACCAGTTCCAAATAGGTTTCCTCTACCATCCAGGAGCTTGGCCTTACCATTCATGAATTCTACCTTGAAACCAATGTTGTTCAGCTGTGTCACACTTAGTAGATTACACCTTAGTCCTTCAACCCAATAAGCATTATCACATTTGATTCCTTTAGTAAGAGCAATACAACCTTTACCTTTTACATAGTAGGGTTCATCATTCCCAAAACTAACACTCCCACCATCATAGTGCTCAAGATGTTCAAATTTGGTTTTATCACCAGTCATGTGGAGAGAACAACCACTATCAATTATCTAGGTGTCAATCTTGCTAATATGATAATATAGTGTTGTCTTTTCATTGTCTTCACTATCTAACTCATCCTTAATAGCAATGTAAACCATTTAATCTTCATCACTATCAGAATCTTTAGCAATATAACAAGATTTATTACCTTTTTCCTTGTAGCTTTTGTAGCTTTTGTAATCTTTCTTGCCTTTATACTTGTTGAAATTTTTCTCACCTTTGTCTTCCTTGTTTGGACATTTAGCAGCAATGTGAACAACCTCATCACATGAAAAGCAAATCAATGGTATTCATCCTTTGTATTTTCCTTTTCCTTTTACATCTCTCCTTGCAAGTAATGCTTCAATGATTTCCAGATCCTCATCATCAGAATCATCATCACTATCACTGTCAATCTTTTTTCCTTTCATCTTTCCAAGGTTTGATTTAGCTTTGAATGCTGACTCGAGATTGCTAGGATTAGGAGAATAATTGTCAAATTCATCCAACTCAAAAGCCAATAATCTTCCAATCAATCCATCTAGAGTTATGTCATTACTGCATCTCATCTCTTGAATAACTAAAACTATAATTGCATAGATAGGAAGTAAAGTTCTTAATACCTTGTTGACTATTGTTTTGTCATCAATTGTTCCACCAGCAGCTCGGATTGCACTAACACTTTTCTTGATTCTTTCACTGTATTTTGTAATGTTTTCTCCTTCTTTCATTTTCATCATATCAAATTGACCTTTGAGACTTTATGCTTTGGCTCTCTTTACATTTGCATCTCCTCCATAGAGATCATGCAGTTTGTTCCACATATTAAAGGCATTAGGGCAGTCCTTGACTTCATCAAACTCAAACTAGCTGAGTGCAGAGGCTATATCAATCATAATTATGTTGTGATACTTCATTTCCACCATTTGATCCACAGACATAGGTCTCGGTGGTTTGACATACTTGTGATCTAGGAATTGCAAACCAGTATCTCCAATAGTAGATAGATGTAGCCTCATCAAATCTTTCCATGTAGCGAAGTTGTCCTTGTTGAGCTTAGGGATCTCCCTTCTGTAAGACATCTCTGATCTTTAGCTTTGGCCTTTAAACCTTCCCTGTAAAAACTTGAAGCTCTGACACCAATTGTTGGAAATGAGTTGAGTAACTGAGAGGGCAGGGGTGAATCAGTTGCTAGAAAAACAAATCCAAGTCCCTTAGATTTCTTAAACAAATCAGTCATTGTTGCTCGATTAACATAGATATTTCATTGTCACTCGGTTAACATAGCAAATCTTAAGATATTAACTATGATTACATTTATTAATTAATTGTAGAAACACAAACCATAAAGCAAATGAAATGTACATAGATAACACCAAGATTTAATGTGGAAACCCAATATGGAAAAACCACCAATAGCAACTAGTCACTGTTTTTCACTCTTTTAAAGTGAGCCCTGTTAGGAGCCAACCTTGTTAAAGGTTACAATAACACACTGTTAGGTGTGACCTGGTTAGAGGATTTAATCACCCTGTAGGGAGTGGCCTTGTGAGAGGTCTTCAAACACTTCAATGAAGAAATGTCACCTTGTTAGAGGATTTACAAAAGACTGTTAAATCTACTATGTTAAGAGATTTTTATCACAGCTACAATTGTTAGAGAGTAATAATGGATTAACCTATTTTGATAGGCAACTATCTTTGCTGATTCAGATCTCTATTCTAGATTAAATACTTGATCCTCACTGATTGGATATTCTTTTGCAGTCCTCTGTGTTCTGTCTTCAATCAGAATCCCATCTGATTTCGCCTTCACTCTTCATATCACACTTCACATGCAATTCCACATCAGCACTATTATCTCACATTATCTCCCTTTTAAATCCAAACTTGAACTTACATATATATGTTAAGCCTTGTCAAGTTGGCCTTGATATCCTTCCAAATGAATAATAAAACTCATGTTTGTCAGCTGCATATAACTAATTATCCATAAAATATAATCCACTATTAGTTGGATGGCACTAACTGTTTTGCTTGGTCAATATTGAAATCCTTCAACACCCGACCAACATTGAATGCCTGAGTGGAATCGGTTAGAACTAAAAAACACTTTGGTCATCTTCAATGCCCAAGAGAGCTCGGTAGACACTGACTATGCTCGTATAGGATTAGAAATTTGTGTAAATATCACTATACTTGTGTAAACATAAATGACAGTACACAATTGAATAATTGTCATCAACACAATGGATGATTGAAATAGTCGAAGGTTATTACTTTAAATCCTGATGCCCTACATTGTAATAAGAGGTCAATCAATTAGACCTAGGTGGGGTGATTGAACTCTGTTTCAGTCAATTAATAAATATAGTCAAATTTGTAGAGTTTTACAAATCTTGAGAAAAGGACTCCATGGCTTGTCAGCCAGGGGTGTATGTTGTAATATTTGTATTCTGGAGCATGCTCTCCAGCCTTTCCATAGTTGTAGTTAATGAATTACAGGGATTGTCCCATGTTGCCTTTCTTTTTTTTTTAATAAATGTGTCTTGTGCTAATTTGTTACGTGTCTGATCTAGTTTGCTTATGTTTGTATAATTATTTTATGTTTGTCCAGGTGTATTTGTGATCATGAAGGTATTTTTCCTCCTCACATGCATCAAAAATAGAAGATGACTTGTACCATTTATAGTTTACTCCTCAGGAAGATTGTTTGTGAGGGTTGTGTTTCCTTCATTAGACCCTTATAAGAACTATTTATGTCCAAAAATAAGAGCACATTCCTGGTGTCTCTTGTTGTTCTTTTATTCATAAATAGTGTTCTTCTACTAGGTCTATGGGTGTAGGTATTTACACTCTCCTTAGGAGATTTGTGTCTTTATTTGGACCCATGTAGGTTCTTTCCATGGTTTGGATCTAAATAGCATGCCTTATTTCATTTTTACTTTGCCATCTTATTCTCCCACCCAACAATGAAGGGTCTATGGTACATAATTTCCTTGTGGATGGAGATGTAAATCTCTGACCAAGAATGTTTGAACCTCTTTAGATATCATCTTTCATATTCTTAATCTTCCATAAAGCTCAATTTTTCATTTTGCCTCCCCTTAGCTTATTTTATTTGTAAGAGAGGTTCCTTCCCCTTTTCATCCAAACCCTGACAAGAAGAGTCAACTTCTTAAAAACCTCAGAGGTTGCTTTGTAGGGTGCATTTATTTCCCACTCCTATAAATCTTCCTAAACACTCATATGTAGGTATGATCCTCTTAGGGATCAACATTAGTGTAAGAATTCATTTGTTCTAAGTTATCAAAGAGGTTCCCTTATACGAGAAAAATATCAAAGAATTGTGCATCCGGAAACCTAGTAGAAAGAGGAAGGATCCTACAACAACTCATGTTGTGGGAAAGATAGCATATATTATGCTAAGGAGGCTTGTAATTTCCAAGTATATTGATCTAGGTAATCATGTGGTCAATGCTATATTTAATGACACACTGATACCTAAAAAATTGATTGATCTTGGAGGTGCCATTAATATGATGACAAGAGAAACCATGCAGAACATGTAGCTATCAGAACTAAGACCAACCCTACCTTTTTATATCTAGTAGATAGCTCTATCATGAAATTAGATGGAATAGTGAAAGACCTTGTCATAACATTAGACCCGTGAGAGTAAATGTTGGTCTCCTTTAATGGTTTTAATAATTAGGCCCTATAACCATAACTTATGGATTAGATATCCATGCTAAGTAGTTATCTCGTCATTATGAAGGCACATTTAAATTATCAACCCGAGGATGTATACTTGAAATGAATCTTCAAAGTATATGCACTATGGGATTCTCTAAGCTATTCTATCATTGCAAAATTGAAAACATATAATGCTGAAAATAAATCTAATTGCACAGTAATGGTTGCTAGAAACTGTGTAATACACAACAATTTATTATGTGTTCTACTTCTATAACTACCAAAGATAAAAAAACAAAACTATCATAAGTGGACATTGCTTAGATAATTTAAACTCTGATATTTAAAAAACATCATACACAAGTAACATGCTTCCATAAAAATGTAATCCACTGCTTCTATTAAAATTATTGTTGTTGTTACAAATTTGCTTCTACAGAATGATGACTCTCTATAAATTTCTACCTCATTTGCTTGATTACATATTCAAATTTATAAGCTTATTGAATCTCTAAAAATCATCTAACATCTATCTCATCGTTCCTTTAAACAAGGAAGAGACCTATTCTTCTAAGAAACAACAAAACAAAGACTAAGAAGCAAAGTCTTATTACAACTTGTCTTCTTGACTGATTAGAAAAGAGTTTGTTTGGACTCTTTTATGAAAAAGTTGATTTTCTGGAGATTTGTTGATGTTCATAAAGACAATACAAATTATATCCAACCTCTTTTGAATTTGTAACTCGGATTGCAACAAATAGAAGAAGTTTGACTAAGTCTTCTGATTTTTTGTTGATACTTTTTTTGTACTCCACTTAAAATGAATGGCGATCCTTTATTATTATGGGTTAGATAAAAATCTTTTACCAAGTTATGATCCTCCTTCTTACCTTTCCAAATCATTTCTAAAATATGGATTTCATTAAGAAACGTGGAAGATATGCTTGTTTTACTAAAATTGGGTTTGTCTTGCCTTCAAATTCGCCACTTTTGACTCAATCAACTTTAGATGAGTGCTTCTAATTAAATATTGTGAATTAACTAAAACAATCATAAGGTTGTTTTTCTCCTCCTTTCAGCTTTCTAAATCATTAAGAAAATATTACTTTCATTAAGAATTTATTTAGATACTCTCGTTTTATTGAAACTAGTTTTTGACTTTTTCTGCATTTCCAGCAACTGTTGGATATTGACAAGTGTCAACTTGCTTATCATTCTTTCCAGCTACATGAATGACTCAAGTATCTTACAAACAATATGTTAATCATCTCAAAATACTTATTTCTCAATAATAACCATTTATCATAATATTTGATCACAATTTAGCATCAACTAGCTAGACATACAAATATTAATCAATAAATCACTAATCATAGTTAATGCTTCATAAATCAAGGTTATGTAGGGAAATGTCTTCGAAAGATATTGTAAATCTAGGTTAAATTTACATAAAAAATGAATATAAATATGACATTTTATAGGCTCATCATTTCCCCCCAACTGAAATCCCACTTGTCCTCAAACATGTGATAGGCATTAGTTAGACATGAAAGTTATTAGCATGAAATCTTATGAAAACTTCAATCCTTCATAGTACATGACATGCACATGTATTTGATAATTAAAGAGGATTTTATTTGACATGGATATGGTTCATTTTCTTATGCTCTATTTATTATCTCCATAAGTCTTCTTATCATTGTTTTATGTCATATCCAATGCTTCACATTGTCATATTTTCTTCCCTTTGTCATATCTTCATAAGACATTCCATTTTTACTGCTCTTCACTTTATCATTCTTATTTTTTCATAGCTTCCCCCAAACACTTATATCCTTTGTCACTTTCAATCTTGCATTTAGCTTTTGTCATTTTGAGGAAACAATGGCAAAGGGAAGTCAATAGAAAAAGATAATCAGATGAATGAAACAAAATCACCATGAATATAGGAGGTAGTATAAGAATGTACATGAAAGATTATCCTCCTATGGTCTATGAAAACAACACAAGATATACAGATGTTCCCTCAAATGAAAGGTCATTTGTCCTTAAATGAAAATGTATGTATGAGGGTAGCCAAATAAGTCAATTATGAAGCATATAATGACAATAATGATAACTAGAAAACATAGTAAAATTCATAGATAATCAATTACTAAAAAAATATTTATTATTATGAATAAATAGAAATCATAAATTTAGTACCATTTGTGTTGTTGTGATGGTGCAGGAGCACCTAGGCAATCCTCAAGCCTTAGAAATTTTTGGCTTGTATCTGACCTTAGCCAAGTCAGAGATGTGTGTTTTCTTTGAGGCCTTAGTAGGTCATGTGGACTAGGTGAGTTGGTGTTAGTACCAAGGTCACCAATTAGTCATTGTTAGTTGTTTTTGGTTAGGTTAGGCCTAGTTGGTCTAAGGTTGGGATTTGGGTTCAAAATGTGTACTACACCCATGAAGGATGTAAAAGATGCCTTGAGGTAATTAAATTGGGTTAGTTCATCTAACTACAAAGCATAGAGGCCCTATATTCTAGTTGGCATAGTAAATGCAAAAGATGTCGAAAGTTGTCATGACAACATTTGCAAGAAATTGCAAATGTTGCGTGCAAATTGACAACTTAGGATCCCCACAAATGTAGGAGTGGGAATTGATTACTAATGACCTAGAATGGTGGAGAATGATATCTAAGACACTCTTAGGGCTCGAATCATGAGGAGAGAGTTTTTGTAAGCAAGTTTTTGTGAGTAAGAAATAAGAGTTCTCTATATACAATGCACAGGCTCCTAATTTGCATGTTAATGGTGTTGTAATGGATTAAATATCTAGAGTTAACTATGGATTCATGTAGTGTAGAGTAATAAAAGACTTTTCTTTTCAGAGAGAAAGTTGTTTTGAGTTAATCTTCGAGTGTGTTGGTAAATAGATTGTTCTTTTCAATTCAACTCTCAAATGCCCAAACCTGTGAGAAACAATTTGATACCAACAGTTGGATAATCTATCACTAGATTGATAGATTTCCTTTGAATTGAAAGGTACAGCTCCCTTATGAATGATATTAAGTGAATTTGGTTTATTCCTAAACTAACTGGGTACGTTCTTAACCTAAGAATGGAAGAGGAAAACTGAGTCAGCCCCAGACTGAACTAACTTGGGTAGTGAATTCAACCCTAAACCTAGCCAACTCTAAGAACCCACACTTCATATGATTTCTCAACATTGGTAATGCAGAAATGAATACTGTAAATGTAAATGCAATGAAACTGAAATGAAAAGAAGATCAAACATTCTGATTCCTGCAAAGTGAATAGATGAAATACTCAGATTCACAACCTATTCCCCATTTAACTCCAAGATGCAAGACGATGTTCACAATATGAATGCAAAAATTCTTAGATTGCATACAATCAAATAAATTAATACTCAAACTCTCAAATTTGATGTAAAACTCCCTTTTATTATAAACATAAATAACAATACTCAGACCATTATAAGTTCACAACTTGTCTGCTAAATACATTCCAGAAATCCAAACATTTAATCTCCTAATGAAAATACAACGCAAAAATAAATGCTCTACTCTCCATAATAGCACTCCCTCCTAGTGAAAAGAAGCCCCTTCTAATGAAAAGATTTCACCATAAATAGACTTCTGGAATCCTTCACTTTCCCCTGTGCCTGTTCGGTTACAATAACCGTTTCATATTCTTTGACAGTTTCTAATTTTATCTCCTATGTCACTGCCTTTTCACTTTTATCTACACAATACTTTAATCAAATCACTATAAAGATTCCCATTTTCGGTTCCTAGCTTTCCCGTGACCCTTTAGTTTTCTGTAACTGATTCTTTTTATCATCTTTTTCGGCCTTATGTATTTCTTCAAAAGTTTTGTTCTTCTCTATCCAAATGCCCAACATCTCATTATATATCAATAATATATTTTATTAAAGTTATCACTTTGATCTGAATAAATCCCATACTCTGATCTGGTCTTTTAATTGATTTGATCGACAGAGCTTCCAGATAACTCGGGAGACATCTTGATTCCATGGTCTTCTTATAGATTTATAATTGCTTGGTCACTTTATCCTTAGGTGCGACTCCATAATAAGAAGACAAATTTAACTAGCCATCCACAAAGAAAAGCCAACTTTCATGCTAAGCTTCGATAAATATCATGATCACACACAATCATGAGTCACCACACAATGACCATCTTGGACATTTGTCATAACTTCAAAAATGCTTACACCTGGTAAATAACACGTGTTTATCATACTCTGGGATTGTCGACTGTCGGTTGCATTTTCCAAATGGAATATGAGTTTTCCTCATAGTATCCACTATGAGCACATTCACTCTTTTCCTTTCATGCTATCTGTTTGTAGAGATATTTATTTCCATGCTTTGAGAGAGACCACATGACACCTCATTATCATTCATGGTTCTGTAACTTCCTTTTTTTTTTTTTTACTTCAATGAAGATTTTATGCCAATCAATTTCGGTGTCTGACACTACTCATAACAGCACAAAGTGATCAATTCTATTCAATGCACTTATGGGGCTCGGGTAACATTATGAACAATCTATTCCCTCCATCAAAACAAATCCTTACTAAAATTATCTTCCATGGGCATCCATTGGGAATTTATAGATTGACTGTGAAACACCTTAATGCTTCTCCTATGTTCTCCCCTGTGATCAATATACATCCTCTATCTCTTGTATGAATTTGAATCTCATCTTCTCTACATAACCCGATCCCTAGACCGAGCTCCATAATCTGTGTAAATGCCTTCCATACCTTGCATGATCAAACATATGACAAATGATAAGGAACTAGACTTCTATATCGAGCGATTCACTCATCTATCCATGATAAGAGAAGATAGATTGCGACTCCTGTATAGTTGATTGGGAAGGCACAAGCATCAAATACGTCGATTGATGCGAATTGGTTTGGCTTCAACTCTACCAATTGTTCCCAGATCAGATTTGATGTTTGATTCCACCCCAAATGGAGAGTGTGATCTCTTTCTAACATGCCCGTTCTTCAAGATATGATAGTGACATCTATACCTTAGAGCATCAACTTTGAGGTTTCAAAGGTAAAAGCCCAAGAATTGTCTTGAATTTGGGAGCACGGGGAGAGATGATTCTCCCCATATCTCTATCATGAGCATCATGGAGGTATATCTATGCTTAAAAACTTATAAACTGATGACAATATTAACTCCCTAGTGTTATAGGCTCCATTCGAAATCCCCTATTTCTGTCTCAGCCCGAATTGAGATCGTGTCTTCTCCTTCCCACTTGATCAATGTCATCCTCTTTTTATTATATTGTAAACATGAATCTCTTTTCAATGACGGCTTTATCTACACTCTTTTCTTTGCACACTTGATTGGCCTCAAGATGTTGTCTGAGCCATGGATGCCATATGAATCACAACGGTCTTCATTTTCAGAAAGAAGCATGGTGGGATTCTCTTTAGCGCTCGAGCATGGAGATACAATCAATTTCCTTGATGTACAATTAGACACCTATGATTATCTCTCGTTCAATTCATTAGGAATTCCATGATCAACTTCACCGCTGGCGGTTTTTCAAACTTGTGCTTCTCTACGACGAAAATCTCATATTTGACTACTCCCGAGTAGCAAAAGCTTCATTTTCCACCTCCCTCTACTGTAAGTGTGAACTCTTGGAGGAACTAGCACATTCGACTTCTATATAATTTTTTGAGATTTATATTGTTTAAATTCATCTTCGAATTCCAAGCTCAACTCAGGAGGGATTCTAAAATTTGACTTCTTCTGGCCTTTGGCAAAAATCTAGACATTGGCTTCTTCAAAGCAGAAAATTGGAAATGGACTACGAAAGGCACAGTGAAGAATGAGTTTTCCTCTATGCTTACTCCCCTTCTTGATTGATCTATAAAACTCACTGCTGGAGCAATTTAATCGCTAAAACTCACACCTTTTTGCCATGTATCAGATTTCTTACATTCCAATTCCACTTCTGAATTGCTTTTGGGATTAATATTTAGAGGTAGTGATAGGATTAACATTTTTATGAAATCCTTGACTGTAATGTGCGAGTATGATCCATTTGCATCAATGTTTTTAATTCAAGCTTCTGTACTTGATTTATATGAATGTGTTCCTTCCTTTCTTTCTAGGGCATATGCAAAATCTCGTAAATCTCTTTCTTTGAAGCATTGGACATGGACAACTATAAGAATCGGATTAAGAGCTTGAGCAATATTATCACACACGATTTCATATTTATAAACAAATCTTTATGCCATCGACCCCTTTAAATATATGAAGCAGCATTGCTCGCATACATCTCTTCATCAAATGATCATAATGTCTTGATCTTTGCCTCTTTGAATCTCGCCTTGATGATCTGCATTGAAGATCTTTTGAATTCTGAAAACTCGAGGCTGATGAGTATGACGAAACTTTGCATTTTGAACATATTCAATCATCAAGAAATATTGTTAGTGAAATCTGATAACACATTAGGGGGATTTCTTTTCATGGGGGGCAGCTTTAGAAATCTTAAAATGGTGAACTAAAAGTGCGCCTACAGATGGCTCTGAATGGGGATTATGTGCTACAAAGTACATAAAGAATCCTACATCTCTGGCAAAATTCAAGTGTCTTATCCATTGGGCTACGGAGTTAGGGAAAAAAAAGACAATCAAAGAGCTGCTTGCTAGGTGGGCGGAGGGGACTAAGGCAAATCCAAAACTGAGAAAGCCAGAAAGGCTAAGCTAAGCACACCAAAACTACGGAAGCAAAAGATACTTGCAAACAAGTTAGAATAGAGAACATGAAGAACTCACATGACCATTAACCGGAAAATAAAAAAATGAGCCCCTCCGATAAAGTGGGTTACGCTTCGCAAGGCTGAACCAAAACCAAGACCTCCTGGAAAACTCTTCATTCCTGAAGGCCACGCTAACATAGTGCTGAAAATTAGTGAGCCAAAAACATCTCCCAAATATCCATGCCTCATCATAGACTTCTAATTTTTGTGTACCCTCCTGCACATCATTTCTCATACATTCGACCATTCTTTGCCGAAAAGAATAATAATCACAAACTTCTGAAAATGGAATTGCAACATATTCACACTCACAACTTTCAATATAATCATCTTTAAGAGAAATCACAGTAGATAAATTGAGATTGAAAAAATATGAATATCCAAATGATTCTGAAACACATATTGCATCATACTCACATTCACCACAATCATCTTCGATAGCAGTTTTAGAGTTCAAACCGAGATTGAAACAAAATGATTCTTCATTACACATAGGGTCAAGATGAACTAAAATAACTTCATCATTTTTGGTGGCTATCAAATCTAAAAACTCTCTATCCAAACTCAAAATTCCAATACCTGAATCGGCCGTCGAAGGAGGCTCACATTTGGCACGCATCAAGACTTGATTAACTTCCATTTCATGGCAAAGAAAAATATAATCCGTCTCTTTATCTTCTTCATGATGTTGCAACACTCCATTAGCCACATAAAATCTTTGTTCAAAATCTATTCTTGCAACTACTTCCTTAACCACATTTTCAGACTTAGCATGATATTCATCAAAACGTAATTCAACCTTGTTTCTATATCCAATTTCTTCAAGAGAACCCAATGTTGTATTATCTTCAAAATAAATCGATTCTAACATGGAATCACTATCAATTTATGCAGATTGAAAATATTCTTTAGCAATATCTTCTTAGAAAGCATGGAAAATTTTTCCTCTTCTACCTTGCTTACCATTTCTTCAACCATATTTTCAAACTTGGCAAAACATAAATCCACTTTCTCTTCAATACAAGATTCATCAAGAAGGTTTACCATTGTATTGTCTTCAAAACAAATAGATTCTAACATAGGATCATTACAAACTTTTTCAAATCAAAAACCATTTTTGTCATAATCTTCAACGAAGTCAAACTTTTCATATTCCGGAAGTGCATTAACCATAGAACAATTTTTGAAAGAGACTTTATGCAAAAGGTTGTCCTTATTTTCTTCAAATCTAAAACTTTTAATATTAGAAGAAAAAGAGAGCATAGGCAAATCTTCTTTTTCAATTTTTCTTACCAATTCCTTGTCGCTGTCAAGGATGTCTTTGTTCGCTGAAATTTGTGCTTCCAAAAACTGGAGCACTTCTTGCTTTTCTAGAACAAAGCAATCTTCAGATATGGTTTCCTTACTTACTGATTTTTCTTCATGCATATTTGTTGGAAAAAATTCCCTTTTTCTTTGGTCTTCAAAATTAAAATATCTTTGAATCACGCAGTTCAGCATCAGGGCAGATTGATGATCTTCGGAGAAACTCAATCCTTTATTTTCAGCTTTAGTAATACTTTGTTTAAAAGCAGTCCAAAGAAATTGTAGATTTGGATCGCTTTCAACATTTATCTCTTCAACTGGAGGCATCTTTCTAGTTTTCTTTCTTGGCTGAACCTCTTGTTCACTCAAGGCTAAAAAATTATAAGAAACAAGGTCACGTGGAACTTCTGAAACTTCATCATCATCCACCTTCAATTCTTCGCTTAACTGCAACACTCTTTTCTCGCAATGCTGCAACAACTTCATTTTCCCTTCTAGCTCTTTCATCTTGTGAAACATGGCACAAACACTTCTCCATAATAGAACTGGTACATGGTCTTGTTCAATGCTCAAACTCATTTTTCTCCCATGAGTAATGCTTTCTCTAAAAGCATTAAGCAAATCACACAATACTAGATCATGTGTTTGATGAAGTTCAATAAAATAAGAATTTGGCCTTGCTCTTTTCACAACTTTAATGGGCATGGTCTTTTTCAATCAGAGTTGCCAATCTCCTGCAAGTAGAGATAATAATAATTCTAAAAATGAAAGCACTAGACTCTTCAACCAAAAATTATGAGAAACAAAATAGAGTCGCCAATCTCTAGCAGAGATAATAATAATAAAACTGAGGAAACAATCTTAAGCACTAATCTTCTTTTTCGCCTCCCCAGCAGAGTCACCAAAAATATGTTGGTAAACAGATTGTTCTTTTTAATTAACTCTCAAATGCCCAAATCTGTGAGAAACAATTTGATACCAACAGTTGGATAATCTATCACTAGATTGATAGATTTCTTCTAAATTGAAAGGTACATCTCCCTTATGAATGATATTCAGTGAATTTGGTTTATTCCTAAACTAAGTCGGGCAGTGAATTCAACCCTAAACCTAGCCAAATCCAAGAACCCACACTTCATATGACTTCTCAACATTGGTAATGCAGAAAATGAATACTGTAAATGTAAATGCAATGAAAAGAAGATCAAACATTCTGATTCCTGCAAAGTGAATGGATGAAATACTCAGATTCACAACCTATTCCCCATTTAAATCTAAGACGCAAGACAATGTTCACAATACGAATGCAACAATTTTCAGATTGCATACAATCAAAGAAATTAATACTCAAACTCTCAGATTTGATGTAAAACTCCCTTTTATTATAAACATAAATAACAATACTCAGACCATTATAAGTTCACAACTTGTCTGCTAAATACATTCCAGAAATCCAAACATTTAATCTCCTAATGCAAATACAATGCAAAAATAAATGCTCTCCTCTCCACAATATCACTCCCTCCTGGTGAAAAGAAGCCCCTTCTAATGAAAAGATTTCACCATAAATAGACTTATGAAATCCTTCACTTTCCCCTGTGTCTGTTTGGTTACAATAACCATTTCATATTCTTTGATAGTTTCTAATTTTATCTCTTGTGTCATTGGCTTAGGTAACATTATGAATGATCTATTCCCTCCATCAAAACAAATCCTTACTAAAATTATCTTCCATGGGCATCCATTGGGAATTTATAAATTGACTATGAAACACCTCAACGCTTCTCCTCTGTTCTCCCCTGCGATCAATATGCATCCTCTGTCTCTTGTATGAATTCGAATCTCCTCTTCTATGCATAACCCGATCCCTAGACCAAGCTCCATAATCTATGTGTAAATGCCTTCCATACCTTGCATGCTCGAACATATGACAAATGATAAGGAACTAGACTTCTATATCAAGCAATTCACTCATCTATCCATGATAAGAGAAGACAGATTGTGACTCATGTACAGTTGATTGGGAAGGAAAAAGCATCAAACATGCAGATTGACACAAACTGGTTCAGTTTCAACTCTGCCAATCATTCCCAAATTGGATCTGATGTTTGATTTCACCCCAAATGGAGAGCGTGATTAATTTCTAACATGCCCATTTTTCAAGATATGATATTGACATCTATACCTTAGAGCATCGGCTTTGAGGTTTCAAAGGTAAAAGCCTGATCATTGTCTTGAACTTGGGAGCATGGGGAGAGATGATTCTCCCCATATCTCTGTCATGAGAATCATGGAGGTATATATATGCTTAAATACTTATAAACTGATGACAATATTAACTCCCTAGTGTTATAGGCTCCATTCGTAATCCCTTGTTTCTATCTCAGCCCGAATTAAGACTGTGTCTTTTCTTTCCCACTTGATCAATGTCATCCTCTTTTCATTATATGGTAAACATGAATCTCTTTTCAATGATAGATTTATCTACACTCTTTTCTTTGCACACTTGATTAGCCTCAAGACGTTGTCCGAGCCATGGATGCCATATGAATCGCAATGGTCTTCATTTTCGAAAAGAAGCATGGTGGGATTCTCTTTAGTGCTTGATCATGGAGATATAATCAATTTCCTCGATGTATAGTTAGACACCTGTGATAATCGCTCTTTCAATTCATTAGGAATTCCATGATCAACTTCACTGCTGGTGGCATTTCAAACTTGTGCTTCTCTGTGGCGGAAATCTCATATTTGACTACTCCGGAGTAGGAGAAGCTTCATTTTCCACCTCCCTCTATTATAAGTGTGAACTCTCAGAGGAACTGGCACATTCAGATTCTATATAAACCTTTGAGATTTCTATTGTTTAAATTCATCTTCGAATGCCAAGCTCAACTTAGGCGGGATTCTAAAATTTGACTTCTTCTGGCCTTTGGCAGAAATCTAGACATTGGTTTCTTCAAAGTGAAAAATTGGAAATGGACTGTGAAAGGCACAGTGGAGATTGAGTTTTCCACTACGCTTACTCCCCTACTTGATTGATCTATAAAACTCAATGCTGGAGCAATTTAATAACCAAAACTTGCATCTTTTCGCCATGAATCAAATTTCTTACATTTCAATTCCACTTCTGAATTGCTTTTGGGATTAATATTTAGAGGTCGTGATAGGATTGACATTTTTAGGAAATCCTTGACTGTAACGTGCGAGTATGATCCATTTGAATCAATGTTTTTAATTCAAGCTTCCATACTTGATTTATATGAATGTGTTCCTTCCTTCCTTTCTAGGGCATATCCAAAATCTCATAAATCTCTTTCTTTGATGCATTGAACATGGACAATTATAAGAACCAGATTGAGAGCTTGAGCACTATTATCACACATGATTTCATATTTATAAACAAATATTTATGCCATCGACACCTTTAAATATATGAAGCAGCATTGCTTGCATATATCTCTTCATCAAATGATCATAATGTCTTGATCTTTGCCTCTTTGAATCTCACCTTGATGATCTACATTGAAGATCTTTTGAATTCTGAAAACTCGAGGCTGATGAATATGATGGAACTTTGCATTTCAAACATATTCAATCATCAAGAAATATTGTTAGTGAAATCTGATAATACATTAGGGGGATTTCTTTTCATGGGGGGAAACTTTAGAAATTTTAAAATGGTGAACTAAAAGCGCGCCTACAGAGTGGTAGGAAAATAATAGTAAACTAGGTAGTTTGCTGGTGTCTTTTAATTAGTTTTTGCTTTCATGGCTCCCACTTGAGATTAAACCATGGAAAACTTGAAAAAGTGGATGAATCTCATAGTTGAGCCTTTGTACATTCTATATATAGTAGTAGGAGTTCAGGAGATGAGTGGAGCTATTTTTAAACTCATGCCCCAGGCGAGATAGGACAGCCCGATTAGGTGCATGAGAGGTTAGAAACCTATTGCAGAGATAGGGGAATGAGGTGGAGGATTAAACCAGGTGATGTCAGAGTGTTTTTAGGGTCTTATGAGTCCCTAGGTTTGAGTTTAGAGATTTTCTAATCCAACTGGATTGATTTGTGAGGATAAATCAGGTCATTGCTTGTAATGCACCAAAATAGGTCTAAAAGCCCTACTTTATAGGACAGTGTTGTACGGATGAGTTGGGGACCTAAGAACTTAGAAATAATTTAGGTCTCCAAAAAGGGTATCTGAATCCCTAAATAGTTTTGGGGGTTGTGTGTGATTTTTGCAAGTTATTCCAGAAAAACCCACTAGATAGGGTTAATTGAGCCATTAGGCCTAATTGGACAATTTGAAGACAAGTTGTGAACTCGACTACTTGGACTGGAAAAAATTATGGATTTTGAGTTGTTTGGAAGTAAGGAGGACATCAAAAGTATCCACATTGCCCTTGTAGCATGGAGTATGTTGGAATGGAGAAATTTTCATTAGTTTCTTCAAGTCTTTTGGAAGCATTGAGACAAAACTGAGATAGTTGTCATCCAAGGTGAAAGCACAATCATTGTAACTCTTAGAGAAGAGTTAGGTGAGGTCTTAGATGGAGTGTCTATTGAATTGAGGAGATCCTATAGTGGAGTTAGGATCCTGTATTGGGCTAGGGAAAACCAAGTCCTATCTTGGGGATTGTGCAAGCACACTTTGGAGATTACTTCTATCATGTGAGAAGCCTCAAAATTGGCAAATATCTTAAAGTATATTTCCCTTCATTGTTGAATATCCAACTCCCTCCAAGAGTGATGCAAATTTAATATCAGTAGTTGCAGATGTCCTCATACTTGGTGCAAGTTATCTTTTGAATCACACAGTAGTGGTTGCAGAATGACTTCTCAGTCATACAATAGTAGCTATAGGATGATTTATCAGTCACATAGTAGTGGCTACAAGATAAATACTCATTTATATAGTAGTGGATGTAAGATGACTCCTCAGTCACATGGCAGTTGTTGCAGGAAACCTACAAAAAAACTATATCCATCCAATGACTTATAATATAACTTTGAAATTAAAGACTTGACACATGCACAACCTTGAAAAGTGACTTGAAGTTTGAGCAACCGACCAGTTGTGACCTTCTCCAAAATAGTCAGTTAGACAAGAAGAACTAGAAACATCTAAGACATTGTGTGCAACTCTTATTGAATGAACAACCTACCCTAACCTATCCTAGCCTACAATAACCAGCAACAAGACTTTCTCAAACAAAACCATTAACTGGTTCTTTGAAGTATCTTCCTCTTCTCAACAACTTCTGATGCTTCACATGTTTATGATCAATTACAAATAGTTACAATGTCAATAGAAACTTAATGAACATCAACAATACCTTTGGAAATACATTAACAAACTTACTTATTACTTCATTTTGACAATACATATTTTTGTATTAAAGTTCATAAGTAAGATGAAACATCTCTCCTTTAGCTGCAATTGCATATTTAGCATCATCTTGAGTTGTAACTTATTGCTTTGCTGCAAACATAACTTGTGATGATTTATTTTCCTACATATGAGTGAGATGTCTAATAGGAAACCCTCGTGAAAGAACAAAATTTGAACCCTCCTTATTGGCTTTGTGTTGATGAATTTCTTCTCTATCCCCTTCTTGACTTCTAAAGACCAATTTGTGTGACTGGTTTGATAAAAGTAAAAAAAATTATACATTACAAAAGATAATGGTTTTGCATCTAAGGCTAAGAAAAACTCGTCTAAACCATCCAAAAATTGGTCTTCTTCAATATCTTCTTCACTTTTCAGCATGAGAGGATTGATTCTCACTTTATTGCAACTCTCTAAGTAGGAGTTCTAATTTGACATCGTATTCATCTTGATCTACAAATTTTTGTATGTGATATTTTTCATTTGGAAAAACAATGTTGTGTCCATTGTCCTCCTCATAAATTAGCACCTTGTCATCAATATGTGAACAAAATTCCTCTATGGTGCTAGAGAATATGTCTTTATTGATTTTCAAACTTGCTGCAAATGACATTGGCTCCTAGCTTTTACACTTCATGGATCCAAAATCCATATTTTACTGTTGCTTGTGGTAATTTTGGAAACTTTCCTAATCCTAAGCATTTTGACTGTAAACTACAATTCTATAAAAATGAGAAAGAGCTTCTAAAATAAACTCAGAGACTCTCATAGTTTGACCCATCCTTGGAAACAACACCAACAATGTTGGTCTCCTTTAATAGTTTCAATAACTAGGCCCTAGAACCATAAGTTTGGGATTGGATATCCATGCTGAGTATTTATCTCATAATTTTGAAGGCACATTTAAATTATCAACCTAAGGACGTATACTTGAAATGAATCTACAAAGTATATGCACTATGAGATTCTTTAAGCTATTTTATCATTGCAAAACTGAAAACATACAATGTTGAAAATAAATCTAATTGCATAGTAATGGTTGTAGGAAGCTATGTAATGCACAACAATTTGTTGTGTGTTCTACTTCTGTAACTACCAAAGGTAAAAACTATCATAATTGGACCTTGCTTAGATAATTTAAACTCTGATATATGTCCTTAAAACATCATACACAAGTAACATGCTTTCATAAAAATGCAATCTACCACTTTTATTAAAATTACTACTATTGTTACAAATTTAATTATATAGAATGACAACTCTCTACAACTTGATACCTCCATTTCTTGATTAAATATTCAAATTTATAAGTTTATTGAATGATGCAGAGAGTCTTGGGTCTTGAATCAAATTGTCTTCATAAGATGTCTTCTAGGCTCTTTGAATCATCCAATGGTTCTTTATTTGCTTCTACTTCTCCACTTTCCCAAGGTGACCAAGGAATTTTCTTAGGGATCCTCCCATGGAATTTCTTCCAAAACATTCCTCACTTATCCAAGGAGATCCAATCTCCCTCTCTAAGAGCCTTTTTCTTCACTTCCTTTATCAAGCACACAAACCCTTGCACTTAGGATCTTCCCATTGACTTGTAGAAGGCCATGTTTGGATGTGTTTCACCTCAGTTCCATTGTATTTAATGCTCCTAAGTCCTTTGGTTCTACTTTAATAACCCCACAATCTGATCTTGTATAAAATAGGACTAATAGAGACCTAATTAAATTAGCCCTAATTCATGAGTTTTTGGGCTATATTTCAAAAAATTACCAAATAACTCTAATATATATTACCAATTTTGGATACCCTTTATCCTCCTTCTTTTAATACTAAAAAATGGGTTATGGGTTCCTTGTTGGGTTAAGTCAACTCATAGGCATTCAAATTAGGTCTTCCTAGGTCTTAACCTGTCTATGTCAAAGATCAAACAAAAAATCTTCGCCAGTCTATTAGGATCATTCCACCAACACTTGTATTAGGTATGTATGAACTCAAATATTCTTTCACTACACATCTATCACACCCATAGACCTGTATTTGTACATTCTATTCACCATTTCGTCGCATCAGGCTGATCACATTTCTTATGTCAAGCCTAGAGCTTCATGGAAAAAATGGTGTTTTTGCTTCCACAACCCTTTTGCCTAAAAAATATACTAAAATAAAAACTATTCTAACATTCCCCAAATATTCATCATGTTCCCATGCTATGTCAGAATTTAGTGCCTTTTGCATGCAAACCCTCCGCTGAAGGATTTACAAACCCGTTTGGAATCACACTAACAGAACTCCTATCTATGAAGACTTCAGGACTTCAAATCAAATGAAAAGGAAATTTAAAACATCACATTACACCAGCATGGTATGAAATTATTTCTACCAATCCATATAGAGTCATACACTACTCTGAAAATGGCAAATTAACAAAGAAAAACACAGTAACAGTGGAGCAAAAAATTAACTTGTATTCCCAAACTTTCAACAACCTCTGCAATTTAGTAAAAATTCCGTTTAAACTCCTTTGGAATAGTTCCAACCACCTGTAATGACCCATGTAACTGTCGAGCACAATTTTGGAAAATTTGTTCACAAAATGTTGCAAAGTTGCACTTTGCAACTTTACAAATCTGAACACGATTTTGAAATTCATGAGATTCCAACCTACTCTAAATACTTCAAAATGATCCCTAAATAACTTAGGTTACCTCCTTGACATTGGATATGACATGACCAAGAAGGACTGCACTAGGGCTTATAACATTGCCATGTGGCTTATTTCATAATACAACAAAAATGATGGACCTTATAGGTCATCAACACCAAACTATACTAAATTGCCTTAAAGTCTTAAAAAACATGGTTGTGGCTCATGAACCACTTGTTCCTTTGCACTTAACTCCTGAGGTAGGAGAAAACTCAAGTCTCTTAAATTATAAGTTCTTAGACAGTTGTACCATGCTGCAAAATTGCTAACTCTATCATCCACATAGCATCTGATTCAGGTAACCCTACCCACTTCACCAAATAATCTTTGTATACTCCTTTCCTTGTCTTCTTAATGACCTTGGAATCAAGGATACTCTCCAACTACACAGGTTGACTAGGAGGTAAGTCCCAGACCCAATCTTCTTCACCTGCTTCTGTAACTTCATTAGGACTTTGGTTTGGCAGGGTACCTTTGTAAGGGTATAGACCACTAACATTGAAGATGGGTGAAATGCCAAGATTAGGTGGAAATTCCACTTCATAGGAATTAGTACCATATTTGTGGACAACCATAAGGGGTCTTATCTTCTTTATTAGGAGTTTACTAGGTTTCCCCTTGGGTAACCTTTCTTTCCTCAATTAAGTCATAACCAAGTCACCTACCTTAAATTGAACATCCCTTCTGGTCTTATTAGCATGAGCTTTATACTTTTATGAACTTTGTTGTAGAGTCTTTCTCACATGTGCATGTATCTCTTTCATGTTCTCTACAAATTTTTCCCCTTGTGCACTTCTAGGGGCTAGTGAACTGAGTTCTCTCAATTCCATTACACCTTTGAAATGACAACCATAAATAATTTCAAACAAAACCCTTCATGTACTTTTATTCACTGAATTATTATAGGCATATTTTTCCTGCCCAGTGATCAAATCCCATACTTGGCCATATTTTTTTGTGAGGCACCTTAGAAAATTTCCTAATGACATGTTAACTACTTTAGTTTGACCATCAGACTGGGGATGGTATGCAGATGAGAATGATAGTTGAGTAGCAAGTTTCTTCCAAAGGGTTCGCCAAAAATGACTCACAAACTTAGTCTCCCTATCACTGACTATGTTGAGGGGTAAACTATGGATCCTCACTATCTCTTTGAAGAAAAGCCTTGCTATATATTAGGCATCATTAGTTCTTCTACAAGGCACAAAATGTGACATATTACTAATTTTTTCTACTATAACATAGACACTATCAAACCCCCTTGGTTTCCTTGGAAACCCTGGAACAAAATCCATGCTTAAATATTCCCATGGCCTTTTAGGTATAGCCAATGGTTGGTATAAATTTACATTGTTGGAAGTGCCTTTATCCCTCTGACATATAACACATTTCTCTACAAACTTCCTCACCTCTTCTTGAATATTTGGCCAATAGTAAAATCTTGTAACCTTCTCCAAGGTCTTGTCAATCCCAAACTACCTCGGTGCTTCTCCTTGATGATATTGTCTCTCATGGAGCATTGTGGTATGCAAAGAAGGTGTCCTTTGAAGAGAAAACCATCTTTCACCATACACTTTTAATATGCAACATGACATGCATTAGTAAAATTAGTACAAATAATATAAATTTCTCAAAAATCCTTATCACCTTTGTAGAGATCCTTGAGTTCACTTATTCCCACAATTTGGAGTTGTAATTCCTTGATTATAAGAACTCTTCTACTTAGTGCATCTACCACTTTGTTATATGTTCCCTTCTTGTGTTTGATGGTAAAGGTTTATGCTTGGAGATATTCAACCCACTTGAGGTGTCTCTAGTTCAACTTGTCTTGTCCATTTATGAAACTAAGTGCATGGCTATCTATGAAAACTACAAAATCTCTTGGTAATAGATAATGACACTATTTATTTATGGCTTGTACCATGGCATAGAGTTTTAGGTCATAGGTAGAATAAATTTGCTTGGCTTCATTCAAATTCTCTGCAAAGAAAGCCACTGGATGTCCATTCTAACTAAAAAATGCACCTATGGCTAATTGGCTTGCATCACATTCCACAGTGAAAAATTGGTTAAAATTAAGGAGCTTTAGATAAGGTAAATCTTCTACTCTTTGTTTCAACAACTCAAATCCTTTATTGGTAGCCTCTGTCCACTTAAATTGACAATTGGTTCCACCTTTGATGGTATTTAGTATGGGTGCACACACATGACTAAAATTTCTGACAAAATTCCTATAAAATGAGGCTAGACCATGAAACCTCCTAACATCCCCTATTGTCTTAGGAGTTGTCCAATTAAGGATTGCCTCAACTTTTGAGATATCCATTTTTTAAACACCCTTAGGAAACTACAAAACCAAGATACACAAGCTCTATTTTGAGAAACTCACATTTTTCAAGATTGATCCTCAACTTTGCTTCCTGCAAGTTTTTCATTACCAAACCCAAATGTATGATATACTCATCTTTGCTACTTCTAAAAATCAAAATGTCATCAAGATATACAATGACAAATTTACCGAGAAATTCTGCTAACACTTCATTCATGAGCCTCATGAATGTGCTAGGTGCATTTGTGAGCCCAAAGGGTATCATGAACCACTCATAGAGCCCTTCATTAGTCTTTAAGGTAGTCTTCCACTCATCACCATGTATGATCCTTATTTGATGATAACCTGATTTTAAATCCACCTTTTAAAAGTAACATGCTCCACCCAAATTGTCCATTAGGCCTTCTATTCTTGGCATTGGAAACCTGTATATTGTGGTTATCTTGTTGATGGCTCTATAATTTGTGTACATCCTCCATTTTCCATCTTTCTTAGGCATTAAGATAGTGGGAAAAACACATGGGCTTAAGCTATTCCTTATGAACCCCTTATCTAGCAATTCTTGGACTTGTTTGGCAATTTCTTTATTTTGACTTGGTGTCATCTTATAGGAAGCTTTATTGGGAAATTTATCTCCTTGTATGAGATCTATTTGATGGTTAACATCTATCATGGGTGGAAAATAATCTTTAATATCTTCTTCTACTATGTCTTTATATTGGTCTATTAACTTTTGCACCTCATGTGGTACTTCCTCCTTTGGTGTTACTTTGGGTTCCTCTTTAGGCTTGACTATGATGGCATATCCATGATTTCCCTCATGTTTCATCATTCTCAAGAATTCCTTCCCACTTAACAACACAACACTAGAACTTACATGACTTTCATCCCCTTGTTCAAGGAGTGGATCCATTTGAAACTTATTTCCAGTTTTAGTGATAACATAAGAGTTTGGCTCCCCATCATGGACTGCTTATACATTATATTTCCTTGGCCATCCTAAAAACAAGTGACATGCATCCATAGGCAAGATATCACATAACACTCTATCCCTACACTCTCCTATCTCAAAGTCTACCCATGCTTGTTCATCAACTAATACATGTTTCCCTTTATTAAGCCAAAATACTTTATAAGGATTCACATGGGGTAATCTTTTCAAATTAAGTTTCTCTAGCATTTTAATTTCTACTACATCCTCTATAGACCTTGAATCCACAATAACTTTGCAAATTTTAGCATGGGACTTACAAGTAGTTTTGAAGAGACTTTTCCTTTAAGGAGTCTCCTGTTGGAAGTCTAATATGGGAAATCAATATACTGAGAGGGGGGGGGGGGTGGGGCGGGGGGCGGTGAATCTGGATCTATAAAAATTTGACACTTTTGGAACAAACTAACTCAACATGTAATTATAAACATTAACTGCAATACTATAATAGATCTAACATCTAAACACGTCCATGATAAACACATAACACAAAGATTTGGTAAGCCAAAAAACCTTGAAAGATAAAACTAGGGTGTGGATAACACCCACAAATATTCACTACTATAGTAACAAAGTGTGTCTATTAGGGCTACAAAGATTTGATCACTTCTGATGATCTACCCTATGAGGGGTTTGCCCGGTTAAAGGCTTACAAATTTATACAATCTACCTTGATTAAAGGATTTCAACTTACAACTAAGTAAGTACTTTGTTAGGAGATTTATAAAAGTATGTTAGGACTTCTTTGTTAAGATATTTACCCTAATTCACTTGCTAGAATGTATCAGTACCTGATCCTTCGGTTTGCACATCAAATGCTAATGTCAAATCTCCTCTTTCCAACTCTTAACTGATCTCAAAATCTGATATAACTCTTTTATGTTCTTCACTACTCTGCTCGATCACTCAGCCTAGTTTATGCTTCTAATATACAAAACTTTGCTTCTTCTGCATACACATCTGATCTCTTCTCTTCACATCACCACATACATCATTAAGGTTTTTTTTAATCTTTCCTTAAATAGATAATTGATGAAGCCTCTAGATCAAGATCAATGATCTAGTTTCATCACTTTTTCCATTTAAGCATTTCTATTTTCTGATTGATTTCATTGCGTGCATAGGGATTAATGATCTTAGCCATAGTGTGTAATTAACTCCATTAAATGTCTTACATGATCATTAAATCATACATAGAAGTCAGCCAAAATGGTTTACCTAAGTGTTTTTGCCATTCCAAACACATATATAAAAACTATCTTACTCAACATATAAAAACTCTGGTGCTCGGTCCAAACTATCTTACTCGGAATATCCATATGTTGTCATTCAACACTAAATGTTCTATGCAATTCAAAATTCATTCTTCTCGGCAACTATTTGAGTACTCGACGGTCATTGACTTGCTTAGTAGTAAATAATGATCAGTTCATACATTACTCGGCCTTAGTGGGATGACTCATTCGCAGTGATGATCGACCAACCTGCCTTGATAATGACTAAGTGTATGACACTAATAGACAACATAACATGGAGATCAACAATCTCCCCCTTTGCAATTAGTAGCAAAAAGACTTAATCATGACTTTTTCAGTACCTTAACAAAATAGTACTCAAGTATTTCAGTACTCCCCCCAAGATTATACTCAGTCTTCATAAAGACTTTAATACATATACATATATGTACATAAATCTGACATATTCAAAACTTCAAAAATTTAACAAAACTGTATGTCAAACCTTACTACTCATAAGCTATTTCCCTTTGTCTTCATCTATTTCCCACTTGTGTACATCTATTTCCCCCTTATGTGTGTCACTCTTGGCTGCTGGGGGTGTTGGGCTCAAAGAGTACTTATCCAAAAATGGTTTTTCGAGCTATAGAATTATTGCCAATGCATTGTCCCAACTCGATCTCACAGACTCCAAAACCCGTTGTTTAACTTCTAGCTGAGCAGCTAGATCAACTAAATTTTCTGCAATATTGAGAGGAAGATCTCTCTGTGCTAATTCCTTTGTAGCTATCAATTCTCTTTGCATGACCTCTAAATGAGGTATCAACATGGTTTGAATAGAGATCAATTTTTCACTTTTTCTACCATCATTAGCCATTAGCTCGGCCAGTCTTCCTTGGGCATGAGTCAACCTGGTAAAATTAATGGAGTTGGAACTTGCATCCATGCTCAATGAATGTCCTATTGAATTCAAATCTAACTGAAGCTTCTCAATAAGCTATTGATTCTCCATAGTAAATAATTCTACATCACAAAGTTATTTGTACAAAGAATGAACATTTTGTACAACTTCCTCTAAATTGCTTACAATGTCAGAAAGTGCAACATGTTTCACAGTGAGCTTTTTTGCAACTTTCTCAAGAACTTTGGTCTCAAACTTCCTCTCAAACCATTGCATGAACTTCTCATTTTCTTCAATATCATCATTGTTCACCTTTTGAACAATATGAACCAATTGATATATAATAGGTGTCTGCTCATTTATATCTTGTAAATCCAATGCATCAAAAAAGATATCCTTTATATCATGTAATATCTACTTCTATTGATGTTCTCTTTTCAATTTTGTTGGTAAACAAATTGTTCTTCTTTCTTACTCTAAAACGCCCAAATATGAAGAAGCAATCAAATACAATAGTTGGGAATTGTAACCATAAACAAATTTCCCTCTGAATTTAAAGGTACAACTCCCTTATATGAATGATTTTCAGTGAATTTTGATCTTTCCTAATCTAACAGGGATATATTCTTGACCTGAGAACAGAAGAGGTAAACCAAGCTAAACCCAGATGATAAATGGCTTAGGTGGGGTGGATTCAACTTTAAATCTAGCCAACTCTGAGATTTCATAAATCAGATTAACTCCCTAAACTACTAATGCATGAACTTCTACTGAAAATGCAGATGCAAGACTAAAGATTAATGATGAAATGTTGATGAATCAATCTATATCAAAATTTTTCCCAACTTAGGTTAACAATAGATCTTCCCCTAAATTAACTATATCAAATCATAACACAAAAATCTAGTTCAAATACAGATTGCAAATATGACTTCAAAGAAACATTCAAATTCAATAGAAAGATAGATGAAATGCAATGGAATAGTTAAATAAATGGTATTCAGACACACACAATTGACTCAGCAAAATGTTATCTTTCACACCAAAATTTAGCCGACCTTTGTATTGATTTTGGAAATAATACATACAGAGTCCCAGATTGGGGCTGTTACAAAAAGGGGGTAACCAAAACAGTTCAACTTCCCCAACCAAAAATGATAACCAAAGGTTTATCTATTACAACATCAATCAAAATTTGGTACAAAGAGAGAATCTATTCAAGCTTCAGTTTCATTCCCTTTGCCTAATTTAGCCCTATAGGCAGTGACCGTTGTGATAACTCTGATGAGCTCCTCATGTTTGTTGACGTGGACATTGGTATATTGGATGAGCCACCTGGACTGCTCCTTAGCTAGGCTCTTAATTGCATCTGTCTGGTCCTTCATTTCTTCCATGGCTTTATAAATACATCCACTCAACTACTGGAGTTCTGGCACTTTGTCCAAATGGGTGGAAGATTTCTCTGATAACTTGTGCACATAATCAGAAAATGATTTCTTCATATTGGCCAATCCTATCATTTCTTTTCCTTGCCCACTTGTGTGTGATTCTGTGTGCAAACCTTGAAGAATCTTAAAGTCTTTGTTCTATTCTTCTTTGACCTTAACATCTACTTGCTACAGCCCAATCTCAGCCTGGATGATCATCTTGATTTTGAACTCTAGGCTTTGAAGCCACTCTATTAGAGGTTCATCTCCCTTTTGTAGAATCTTGGCTTTCAATGCCTCATTGGTCTTCATTTTTACTGCCACATGGAGCGTCACTATACACTCTTGACACTTCACTCTCTCAGATGCGAGAGTCTGTAGATTCTTCTCGATGTTATTCCTTTCTGTTTCCAATATCAAGAGAGCATTACCCAACTACTTGACAACTGCCAATCCCTCAGATTTGAGCCTCTCAACCCATCCCTTTCTGATCTACGCGAAGTGCCTATCCTCCTACAACTTGGCTATTATGGCTTGATTCTCCATGGTGTTGGGATGAAATGTGGTCTGAGTACTGGGGATACTAGCAACTGGAGTAACCAATTGTCAGATAAAATTAGTCAGCTCACTGACTTCAGCCTTAAGTTGTACCTTTTCCATTTGAAGTTCTTCCAGCTCTTCTTCAATTACTACATTAGTGGATTTCCACCAATCCACTTTGGTATCATGTCGGGCTAAGCCCATATCAAATGAGTGTAGCTCAAAATCCAAAGGGGTTAAATCTTCAAAACAACCCTCCTTCGTGGGCTTTTCTACCTCCATAGTGAAATGCCCAGTCTCTGGGTCTCTACCCAATGTGGAGAGTGTCTTCACTTTCTTAGTCTTTACTACAGTGATGCTGGGTTGCATGGCTCGAGCTAGAGTATCTTTGCTAGGAGCCCCTTCTTCCAATCTCTTTCTTTTGCACTCCAGAGTGTTCTCTATCCATGATTTTGCTCTGGTGACCTTAGTGGAAGATACTAACTCCTCTATAAATAGTTTCCTAATGAATGGAGGAGTAGACTTTGGCCTTGAAGCAAATGGATTTACCGAGGTACGAGAAGAGGACACCAATTTGGCTACTGAAGCAACCTTCTACTTTTTTCTAGCCTCTTCTTCCAATTATGTGGTTGAAGGAGTATCTTCACCCACTTCTACTATGATAGGGGACCCTCACCTTGGAGATTCATGGGTTGAAGTGCCAACCGGTATATCTACAGTGACTGCTTTAGCAGGCTACTCTGGTTCCACATGTTTGGTAGGTTCATCTGTTGTTCCAATATTTGGAAGTGGACCTTCTCCACAAATCTTCTTTGGTTGAACTTCCTTTTCATAATGTTCATTGCCTCCCCCACCTGGTTGAGATGAACTCTTGGTCATAGTTGGGAGTATCACCGAAGAACTTGTTGCAATGTTGGAAGTATCCTTTGTTGGGGTCCTTTGAGTAGGAGGCTTCCTTTCTGACCTCTTCCTTCTTCCTGCCGTCCATTCAACCCACTGCTCTATCCTCTTATAAATACCACTCATTAGAGTTTGCAAGTCACCAATGACTTGATCTAGCATGGGCTCAGAACTGATGGAGAGGGGTTTGACCTTCTCAAGATATGTATTATCATACATGTGCTAGTCTTCATCTACTAGCCTCTCAACTACAAGATTGACCTTGAACTTTTTGATTTGTTCAATGGTTAATTTGGCATAAAATATGTCTCTGCTCTCCAGATCATCTCTACAATTGGCCTAGTAGTCTTCAATGTCATCTACATGGTGGATATCTCAGCTCATTTGCAAGTAATCACAAGTGCAATTAACTGGATCATATTGTGGCCTCAGAAAATCATAGGTTTCCAATGAAAACCTCTTAGAGAATGCCTTTAGAACATTCTTCACCTCAGACCAGGACGCACAACTGTAGGCTCTGATAGTCATGGGGAAGTCATAGTGTTTCTTCCTGGCATCAGCAAAGATCAAATTCACTTGAAGCACTTGCCTCATCACCTCCACTAGCACGATCATATCCGTAGGATATCTGGGCAGCTTCAAAGGGAAGTCGTCAAAACCTGCAAGACAAAGGTATGATAAATCTCCAAATTGATTAAAATAGTATCCAAATTGGTTGATAAAAGCCATGGCTTTGGGAGAGAATCTCCTTTCTGGACAATCTTGTAGCTCCCTACACAATCTCATAGTAAACACATCATTAACCTGAAGATATTCAACATAATTGTTGTGTAATTGAAAAGAGGGGAAAAAATCATAACTCTTAACATCATCATGAAATTCCTCTAATCTAGGAAGCCCTGGCCAAATTTGGATTGCAGCCAGAATATATAAAAAGACTGAGGACATATAAAATTCATTCTAGCACTTAGCTCTATCTAGGGCCTCTGAGAGGTTCTCACTTACCATAAGGGCCCAATCAATGAAGTGATGTTGGGAATAGACATGGGAAAACCAATGGCTTTAACTAGTCCGCTCTCCTTTAGTTTCTTAGCGATGGGATGCATCTGGTCCGATTTTAGTCTACTATGAAAGTTTTGCATATCAAAGAACTTCAGAGACGTATTTGAGATATTATACCATTCAAAGGTAATGTCGTTCATTCCGTCAAATCCCGCAAATCTGGAAACCATACTTCAAATGATCTGATTTGGAAATGAAGAATATCTTTTCAAGAATGCAGGGGAAAAGAGAAACTAGTATCAAAGGCTTCAAATTGAAACAATTTGTTAAAAAAATGGTAGTTCCTATTGGCAACCTCCAACTGATCTTATAACTTTTGAATTCTTATCGTTTAACGGCTAAATTTTTGCACCACACGAATGAAAAAACCTCAACATTAATGAAACAGTCCGTTATGAAGTAAAATGACTTTATTTGAATTAATTACTTTGCTCTTATGGGCTGTTTAAGAAATGTCTTTTCACTTTAGTAACCACAATAGTAACTTTCCTGAGGTGGCAGAAAATTACTTTTCCACTTCTCCTTTGGGTAGAGAAATGCTTTTTGGAGTGTTCTTTGTTCGATAATCCACCAAAGGAGATATTTGGCCTGTTGGGGTGCCAAAATGACATGTGTTGATTTCATTAGCCTTCTTTATATCTTGTATTCTTTATGAGATATATTCCTCCTCAAAATCCCTTCATTTTAATGGCTTGGCAGAAAATGCACTCTGTGGGTCGAAACCCGCTTGTTGGAGTAGTGGAAAAGTCTTTTTTTGCTTTTCTGCCAGTAGAATTATCTCTTAGATTTCTTTCCATTTAATCATTCCTCTTGGTTTGTAGAGGTGTAGTTTTGACACAACAATCCTTCTAAGCCTAAGAGATCCATTTTAGAATTGTACTTCCTGCTGAGACATCACTTAGTAGTCATCAGTGGAAAATGCACCCTGCTGATGCTTTTCCATTGGTGGAGAAGCCCAGACCCAATTTTCTGCCAATGCTGCAAAATGAAGAGTTGTGGATAAATACATCAGTTGCATGTAAAAATGATGTTAGAAATATTTGAACAATGGCCTGTACCAGATTGGGAACTTAACCTACCCAATGAAAAGATGATCTCAAATACAGATTCCCTTTGGCTCACAAAAGAGAAGTCAAATTTGGGAAATCCAATAAAGGTCTCCTAGCTTAAGGGGATAGCTAGACTTAGACTCAGGACTCACATGAATCTTTCAGGACCATAACTACACATCAAACATCGAATTTTGTCTAAAGGTATGCAGACAAAAGGTGGGGAAATATCTTGCTCTGTCTGGGGACTTGGACATTCTCATGTCCAAGCAAGGAACTCAAGTCTCTAGTTTCGCAAAGCTCAATAAAAAGTGGCTCACAACAAAACTAAAGCAAGACACGAAAAGGAAAGCAAAAAGGAAACCTAACTATGAAAATAAGAACATGAACTAAATGTAACTATAGTATAATACAGGGGTTACCTGTTTTCAATTCAGATCAGATAGAGTTTCAAGTCCTAACCATTATACGTCAGGGGTAGTGCCTCACCATTTGGATATGTAAATTTAAAATAATTTATCTCAAACACCTGCTGGATCTTAAAAGGTCCTTTCCATAAACTTTCAAATTTTTTGTGCATGCCTTTGGGTGCCCTACGCTTGTCCCATAATAACACCATGTCTCCCTCCATTAATTTATAGGTTTTTCTCTTTTTATCAAACAAATTCTTCACACACATTTGATGCCTTGTGATATGATCAACCATTTTCTCCCTTTCTTCTTCCAGTTTTCTCAGGTACAGAATCCTCTTTTCTAAACCATTTCATATATCTCATCCTCTACTACTATCCTTTGTTTGCAAGTAGCTAAATCTAATGGTAATGGAAGACTAGCTTCTACCCTGAAAATGAGTTCAAAAGGAGATACACCGATGGCTCTTTTGGGAGTTACTCTATCTGCCTAGAGGGCTTCATAGATCTTCTTATGCCAAGTTTTCTGGTTGTCTGCTACAAGATTTTTCACGATGTTTACCAAATTTTTATTGCTAGATTCAGCTTGACCATTCCCTTGAGGGAAATAATTAGATGAGTAACTGATCATGATTCCATACTCAAAGCAAAATTCTATAATTTCTTGAGAAGAAAAGTATGCAACATTATCCATAACTAACTTAATCGGCACACCAAATATTACCAGAATGTTTTCTTTGATAAACTCACATACTACTTCTGAAGTAGTTCTCTTGGTTGCTTTTGCCTCTACCCATATTGTGAAGTAATCAGTCACAGTGATTATGTAGGTATGACCTGCACTAGATGTGGGGTTTATAGGACCAATAAAATCAAGACCCCATTGCTAAAAAGGACCTTCAATTACCACTAGTCTCAGAGGTAGTACTGCCAACTATGGCTTTCTGGTAAACATTTTTCATTTCTCACACCTTGCTACCCAATGGTATGCATCTCTAAACATTCCTGGCTAGTAATAACATTGCCTTAAAATATTGAATGTAGTGACTGATGAGGAGAAGTGTCCCCCACAAGCCTTGTCATGAAACACCTTTAACAACTTCTCTTATTGTTGTCTGTCAACACACCGGAGGAAAGTTCCATCTATAGATCTCTTATACAATCTACCTTCCCAGATTACATATTTAGAATCTTTTAGTTTTAGGTCCCTTCTTTGCTTCGGAGTTAACCCTTCAGGACATTCACCATATGTCAGGAAATACATGATATTTTTGAACCAAGGGTCTTGCATACTTACTGCCAAAACTAAGTGTATAGCTTCTGGGTCTTTGTCTGTTTGATTTTCCACCATTTCCTTGCACAGTGCATTTCCCCTCACCAGCTTGGTGGGTTTGACCTCTATGTCATATTCTTTGGTTTTAGCTACCCATGCTCCTCTGTTGTTACATCCTACATCCTGTTGAGTCAAGATGCTTTTCACTGTAATATCAGGCACATACACAAGAGAGTGTGAGTGTAGAATGTAGAATCTAAAATTCTTTAAAGCCTTTACAATTGTGAAAGTGTGTTTTTCAGTCTGAGAGTATCTCAACTCATGATTTTTTAGAGGTGTGCTCATAAAGGCAATGAGAGCTTTAATTCCCTCTTCATTCTCTTGCATGAGAATGGATGATAGAGTATGTTCATAAGACTAACAATAGATTATGAAATCTTTCTTATAATCTGGGTGACATAGCACAGAAGCATTGGCTATGGGATTCTTTATGCTTTTGAAAGCTTGTTTACCAGGGTCATTCCACTTGAAACTCACATTTCCTTTCATCATGTCCACTATGCATTTGGTGATTTCAAAAAAATCTGGAACGAATCTCGTGAGAAAGTTTACCTGGCCAAAAAATGATTTCACTCCAGTTTTGTTTACATGTAAACTCAATTGTTGGATTTATCTTACCCTTTCTGGGTCGATCCTTATGCCTTCTTTGGAGATAATGTGACCAAACAATTTCCCCTCCGTTACATAGAAAAATGACTTCTTAGGATTCAATGCAATCCTGTCCTCTCAACACCTTTGCAATACTCTCCTTAAGTCATTTATGTGATCTATTCTCTTCCTAGAAAATACAGTAAGATTGTCCAGATACATATCGATGATTTTTTTCTTCATATCACTAAAGGAAAGGTCCATGCCTCTCTGAAAGGTATCCCTGACATTGATTAACCTAAAGGGCATTCTATGATATGCGAAGGTGCCCCGTGGAGTAGTGAAGGTCATTTTATGCTGGTCTACCTTCTCAACTTCTATCTGATTATATCCTGAGAAGCCGTCTAACATAGACATCATTTCATCTTTGGTCATGATTTGCAAGAGATGATCCATGTTGGGGAGTCCATAATTGTCCTTTAAGGAAGATTGATTAAGGTTTCTAAAGTCAACATAGATTCTTATTTCTCTGTTCTTCTTCCTCACAGGCACTATATTTGCTACCTAGGTAGAATGGTGGATAGGGTATATGATCCTTGCTTTGATAATTTTATCAACTTCCCTGAATATAGCATCAGCAACTTTGGGGTTGTAATTTCTTTGTTTTTGTCTGAATGGAGTTGCCTCAGGTTTCAAAGGAATCTGGTGTTTGAATTTCCCATTCATAAAACTTTTCAAATCTTCATAACTCCAGGCAAAAACATATTGGTATTCTAGGAAGAGTTTCCTGGCCTCTTCCCTCTCTTTTTCAGTGCAACATTTCCCAATGTTGATCATCTTGGGATCCTTCTCGGTTCCTATGTTCATTCCCTCATATTCACCAGTGGTAGGACCTCTCTCGATTCTCTTCTTCTTAACAAAGGTGTCATGACTGTTGAAGATTTTTTCAAATGTAACTAAGTGGGGAGGGATGACATTTCCTTGTAGCTGGAGGATATCTGACTTATCTTTCTTTTTCTTATCCTGACGGTCTCCTTTGGTTTTGTTGGGAACTTCTTTATGGAATTCACCACCACTCTCCAAAAAGAGAAGGAGGTTCTGGTCATCTTTGAACACTTTCCAGTCTTCTACATTGTTAGGTACGGATGGTCAATACATGACCTCTACTTGGTATTTCTTATCTTTGAATTTTGGGTGAGGGAGAACTAGCGAAGCTGACACGGCCAAGGATTTTGCCTTGGATTTTAATTCTCTCAACATAGATTCAATAAATAATGCATCCAGTGCCTCTGTTTTGTCCCATACTCTATTTCTGTAGTTTTTTAATCTGTGATTTTTTACAGAGTATTGATTCTTGACTTGATGCACAATTAGCTCAGCATCACCATGAGCTCTCACGATCTTCACACCCTTTTCCTTTGCATCAATAATCCCTAACATGAGTGCTTCATACTCTGTATTATTGTTGGTGTTCCCAAAATCCAATTTATAAGCCATAGGATCACATACTCCATCTGGTGATATCAAGACCACACCTGCTCCAGATCCTGACAATGTGTAATTTCCATCAAATTCAAGAGTCCAAATATGTGGTGGCATTTCTTCAGCAAAAAACCACTTTTCCTCTTCTCTAAGTTTCATTTTCTCCTTATGATCATTAGTAAACAACATATAGTTACCAAATTCCAATTCTTGATACAGAATTTGGGCTTTAGGGTCATCAAATTTTAGCACTGTAAACTTGGCTTTCTCCTTCGAGACCAATTTAATTTTTTTATTTCCCACTGGGATTAAAGCTTGAGACCAATCCAGTTTTATCTCTCCCCCAAGGTCTGTGCAAAATCTCCTACTCAACAGTAAACCATAACTAGCGGGTATATCAGCGACAAGGATTGTTAAGAACATTTTCTTCTTGGGGTGTGCTGTGAGAGCCACTTGAGCATCTTTAATCTAGCCAACCAGGTGTACTTGATTGGAATCCATAGAGTAACATCTACCATGGGCTTTAGTGATGGTAAGTCCTAGAGCTTTAGCTACGGTTGATGGCATGACATTGTCTGAGGTTCTGGAATCTATTATGCAGTTACTTAACTTGCAACCATTTATATATAATGACACATAGAACGGGCTAGGCTTTTGGCCTGGGAAAATATCCAAAATATAAGGTTCCCCTTGCTTATTTGGTTTTGAAAATATAGACTCATTTTCTATGGTAGTCATGACATTTTGGTTTAACTATAGGTTCCCTTCTTTACAGTAATCTACTAGCTTTTGCAGTTCTATGGGATTAGACTTAAGATAATCTATAGGGAAAATTTGAATTCTGGAATCTCTACAAAATTGAATAATATCAAAAGAGCTTTTCTCCTTACCCAGTTGTAGAATTCTCACTCCTTGATTGGTCTCCTTAGAATAGGAGGTAGATGCCTCGTTATTTTTAAGTGGAGGCATTGAAGCAGGGCTTTTATCTTTTTGACTCCGAGTCAAAACTGTATAAGAGATCCCGTCTAGGGTAGCGTAACATGTTGCTTCTTGCTCTGAATCTGATTCATACTCTAAATATAAGTTTTCAGAGTTTCCATGTGAGAATGAATCTGGTTCAGCTCCAGACACCCCAACATTCCACTCATCAGTCTGATGCATTTTCCAATCACGAGCTACATTGGGGCAACTCTCTCCATCATGATCCATGGTTAGGTGAAAGGCACACATGTTTCCTCTTTTAGGTGGAGCTTCTATAGCTAGCCTCTGTGGCAAAGTGGTCAACTGTAACACCTTTCCACCAACATTCCTCCCCTCATTATTTCTCCCAAGCTACTCTTGAAAGTTTTGCTGGTAAAGATTATTAAATCTGGGAAGCTGCCTCTTGAAGGCAATGAGTTCATTAGACAATTTATGAATCATCTCCTCTGATGACATAGTATTACTATTACTAGCTCTAGATTGTATCTCTCTTTTCCATTTCCCATATGAGATCATATGGTCTTCAATTTCTACAGTAGTTCTCTGTGTAGCATCCAATTATGCAAGGTTCACCCTTCTTAGATCATAATTGATGTCTGGTGGCATAGCACTTATGAAGAATGTTTTCAAATTTCCTATCGTTGGCCTGTCAGCCACTGGGATACAATTTACAAGCTTATTGAATTTAGCTATTAAATCCCTCATACTGATAGAAGGTTCTTTCTTGATAGAAGTTAATTGTGTCAATAGGGCATGCTCATCTTCAATAGTTTTAAACCTTATTTCAAAGTTAGCCCTCGTGGAAGCCCAATCTGTGATAGAAGAATTAGGTAAGTGGTGAAACCGATTGGTAGCACCCTCAAAAAGGGTCTCAAAAAATAATCTGACGGCCACATCCTCCTCTTGTACTACTAGGATATTAACTGAAGCAAAGAATGTGGCAATGTGCTTGTTTGTGGATACTTTCTCATCTCCAAAAAATTTGGGAAAGTTCTTTCTAGATCCTGAAGGAAGAGGATTATATGCTACTAATTGCAGAGGTCCAACTGCGGTGGCCCACGGAAGTGCCATAGCTACTTGGGGTAGATAGGGTGTTAGGTTAATAACAAGAGGGGCAACTACTCTGTGTAAAGTTAACACTTGGAAAGTGGTGGACAACTAAGTAGTTTATTTAGGAGGTGAAGAAGGTCTACTATGGCTCCTTGCGGTTCTATTTCATTGACAAGGTACTTCTAAAAGAGCAAAGTTGACATCTGCGAGTCTCTCAAAGACTGGGTCTGTGCTACCTTATTTCCTTGTACTCCTGAGAAACCTTTTAGGCTCTAGGTTTTCAACTAATTCTGTGGCCTAGCTTCATGCTCTGCTCAACATTGTGCCCTTCTTAGATTTCTCCTCTGGATGGCTCCTTCAAGTGCTTATGCTCTAGCTTCTTCTTATTCTAGCACTTGACTAGCATTTCTATAATGCTCGGTGCTTCTTCTGTGTCTCCAAACAAAAGTATTTAGTGAGGAAATGAGATCCTCTTGATCGTCTGGGAACCCAAGATTTGGTTGGAGCATAGGAATTATGTTTTCATGGGAAAGCACCATCTTTCTCCATGATATGCTTCTAGTATAATGACTGTTCAACTCCCCAGCAGAGTCACCAAAAATCTGTTGGTAAAAAGATTGTTCTTCTTTGTTATAACTCTAAAATGCCCAAATATGAAGAAGCAATCGAATACAACAATTGGGAAATTGTAACCATAAATAAATTTCCCTCTAAATCTAAAGGTACAACTCCCTTATATGAATGATTTTCAGTGAATTTGGATCTTTCCTAATCTAATAGGGATATGTTCTTGACCCAAGAACAGAAGAGGTAAACCAAGCTAAACCCAGACAAGAAATAGCTTAGGCAGGGTGGATTCAACTTTAAATCTAGCCAAATCTGAGATTTCATAAATCAGATTAACTCCCAAAACTGGTAATGCATGAACTTCCACTGAAAATGCAGATGCAAGACTAAAGATTAATGATGAAATACTGATGAATCAATCTATATCACAGAAATGTTTTCCAACTCAGGTTAACAACAGATCTTCCCCTAAATTAATTGTATCAAACCATAACACAGAAATCTAGTTCAAATATAGATTGCAAATATCACTTCAAAGAAACACTCAAATTCAATAGAAAGGTAGATGAAATGCAATGGAACAGTTAAAGAAATGGTATTCAGACACACACAATTGACTCATCAAAATGCTATCTTTCACACCAAAATTTAGCCGACCTTTGTATTGATTTTGGAAATAATACATATAGAGTCCTAGATCGGGGCCGTTACAAAAAGTGGGTAACCGAAATGGTTCAACTTCCCCAACCAAAAATGATAACCAAAGGTTTATCTGTTACAACATCAATCAAAATTTGGTACAAAGAGAGAATCTATTCAAGCTTCAGTTTCATTCCCTTTGCCTAATTTAGCCCTATAAGCAGTGACAGCTGTGATAACTCTGATGAGCTCCTCATTTCTATTGACATGGACATTGGTATATCGGATGAGCCACCTAGAATGCTCCTTATCTAGGCTCTTAATTGCATCTATCTGGTCCTTCAATTCTTCCATGGCTTTATAAATACATCCACTCAACTGCTGGAGTTCTGGCACTTTGTCCAAATGGCTAGAAGACTGCTCTGACATCTTGTGCACATAATTAGAAAATGATTTTTGCATATTGACCAATCCTATCATTTCTTTTCCTTTCCCACTCATTTGTGATTCTGTGTGCAAACCTTGAAGAATCTTAATGTCTTTGTTCTGTTCTTCTTTGACCTTAACATCTACTTGCTGCAGCCCTATCTCAGCCTGGATGATCATCTCAATTTTGAACTCTAGGCTTTGAAGCCACTCGATTAGAGGTTCATCTCCAATTTTGCAGAATCTTGGCTTTCAATGCCTCTTTGGTCTTCATTTTTACTTCCACATGGAGCATCACTATACACTCTTGACACTTCACTCTCTCAGATGCAAGAGTCTACAGATTCTTCTCGATGTTATTCCTTTCCATCTCCAATCTCAAGAGAGCAATATCCAACTGCTCGACAACTGCCAATCCCTCAGATTTTAGCCTCTCCACCCATCCCTTGTTGATCTTCATGAAGTTCCTATCCTCCTGCAACTTGGCTATTATGGCTTGATTCTCTGTGATGTTGGGATCAAATGTGGTCTGAGTACTGGGGATACTAGTGACTAGAGTAACCAATTGCCGGATGAAATTAGTCAGCTCACTTACTTTGGCCTTAAGTTGTACCTTTTCCATTTTAAGTTCTTCCAGCTCTTCTTCAATTACTACATTAGTGGATTTCCACCAATCCACTTTGGTATCATTTCGGGCTAAGCCCATATCAAATGAGTGTAGCTCAAAATCCAAAGTGGTTAAACATTCAAAATGACCCTCCTTCATAGGCTTTGCTACCTCCATAGTGAAATGCCCAATCTCTGGGTCTCTGCCCAATGTGGACAGTGTCTTCACTTTCTTAGTCTTTACTGCAGTGGCACTAGGTTGCATGGCTTGAGCTAGAGTATCTTTGCTAGGAGCCCCTTCTTCCAATCTCTTTCTTTTACACTCCAGAGTGTTCTCTATCCATGATTCGGTGCTAGTGACCTTAGTGGCAGAGACTAACTCCTCTATAAATAGTTTCCTAATGAGTGGAGGAGTAGAATTTGGCCTTGAAGCAAATGGATTTACCGAGGTAGGAGAAGAGGACACCAATTTGGCTATTGAAGTAACGTTCTGCTTTTTCCTAGACTCTTCTTCTAATTCTGTGGTTGAAGGAGTATCTTCACCCACTTCTACTATGACAGGGGACCCTCGCCTTGGAGAGTCATGGGTTGAAGTGTCAACCGATATATCTACAGTGACTGATTTAGTAGGCTGCTCTGGTTCCACATCTTTGGTAGCTTCCTCTGTTGTTCCAATATTTGGAAGCAGACCTTCTCCACAAGTCTCCTTTGGTTGAACTTCCTTTTCAAGAGGTTCATCACCTCCCCCAGCTAGTTGAGATGAACTCTTGGTCATAGTTGGGAGTATCACCGAAGAAGTTGTTTCAATGTTGGAAGTATCCTTTGTTGGGGTCCTTTGAGTAGGAGGCTTCCTTTCCGACCTCTTCCTTCTTCTTGCCGTCCATTCAACCCACTGCTCTATCCTCTTATAAATACCACTCATTAAAGTCTGCAAGTCATTGATGGCTTGATCTAGCATGGGCTCAGAACTAATGGAGAGGGGTTTGATCTTCTTGAGATATGTATTATCATACATGTGTTGGTCTTCATCTACTAGCCTCTCAACTACAAGATTGACCTTGAACTTTTTGATTTGTTCAATGGTTAATCTGGCATAAAATTTGTTTCTTCTCTCTAGATCATCTCTACAATTGGCCCAGTAGTCTTTAGTGTCATCTACATGGTGGATAGCTTGGCTCATTTGTAGGTAATCACGAGTGTAATTAAATAGATCATATTGTGCCCTCAGAACATCATAGGTTTCCAATGAAAACATATTGGTATTCTAGGAAGAGTTTCCTAGCCTCTTCCCTCTCTTTTTTAGTGCAACATTTCCCAATGTTGATCATCTTTGGATCCTTTTTGGTTCTTGTGTTCATTCCCTCATATTCACCAGTGGTAGGACCTCTCTCAATTTTCTTATTCTTAACAAAGGTGTCATGCCCGTTGAAGAGTTTTTCAAGTGTAACTAAGTTGGGAGGGATGATATTTCCTTGTAGTTGGATGATATCTGACTTATCTTTCTTTTGCTTGTCCTGATGATCTCCTTTGGTTATGTTGGGAACGTCTTTATGGAAGTCACCATCACTCTCCAGAAAGAGAAGGAGGTTGTGGTAATCTTCGAACACTTGCTAGTCATCTACATTGTCAGGTATAGATGGTCGATACATGACCTCTACTTGGTATTTCTTATCTTTGAATTCTGGGTGAGGGAGAAGTAGCAAAGCTAACACGGCCGAGGAGTCTACCTTGGAGTTTAATTCTCTTGGCATAGATTCAATAAAGAATGCATCAAGTGCCTCTATTTTGTCCTATACTTTATTTCTATAGCTTTTTAATTTGTGAGTTTTTACAGAGTATTGATTCTTGACTTGACACACGATTAGCTCAGCATCACCATGAGCTCTCAAGATCTTCACACCCTTTTCCTTTGTAGCAATAATCCCTAACATGAGTGCTTCATACTCTGCAATATTGTTGGTGTTCCTAAATTCCAATTTATAAGCCATAGGATCACATACTCCATCTGGTGATATCAAGACCACACCTGCACCAGATCCCAACGATGCGCAATTTCCATCAAATTCAAGAGTCCAAATCTGTGGTGGCATTTCTTTGGAAAAAAACTAATTTTCCTCTTCTCCAGGTTCTGTTTCCTCCTCATGATCATCAGTAAACAACATATAGCTACCAAATTCCAATTCTTGATACAAAATTTGGGCTTTAGGGTCATTAGATTTCACCACTGTAAACTTGGATTTCTCCTTCAGGACCAATTTAATCTTTTTATTTCCCACTGGGATTAAAGTTTGAGATCAATCCAACTTTATCTCTCCCCCAAGGTCTCTGCAAAAACTCCTACTAACCAGTAAACCATAACTAGTGGGTATATCAACGACAAGGATTGTTAACAACATTTTCTTCTCGGGGTGTGCTGCGAGGGCCACTTGAGCATCTTTAATCTGGCCAACCATAGTTACTTGCTTATAATCCATAGAGTAACATCTACCATGGGCTTTAGTGAGGGTAAGTCCTAGATATTTAGCTATGATTGATGGCATGACATTGTCTGAGGCTCTGAAATCTATTATGCAATTGCTTAACTTGCAACCATTAATATATAACGACACATAGAACAGGTCAGGATTTTGGCCTGGGAAAGTAGCCAAAATAGAAGGTTACCCTTGCTTATTTGGTTCTTCAAATATAGACTCATTTTCTATGGTAGTCATGACATTTTGGTTTAACTCCGGGTTCCCTTCTTTACAGTAATCTACTAGCTTTTGCAGTTCTATGGGATTAGATTTAAGATAATCTATAGGGGAAATTTGAATTCTAGAATCTCTACAAAATTTAATAATATCAAAAGAGCTTTGATCCTTACCTGGTTGTAGAATTCTCACTCCTTGATTGGTCTCCTTAGAATAGGAGGTAGATGCCTCATTATTTTTAAGTGGAGGCGTCGAAGCAGGGATTTTATCTTTCTGACTCCAAGTCAAAACTAGATAAGAGATCCCATCTATGGTAGGGTAACATGTTTCTTCTTGCTATGAATCTGATTCATACTCTAAATATAAGTTTTTAGAGTCACCATGCAAGTATGAATTTGGTTCATCTCCAGACACCCCAGCATTCCACTCATCAGTCTGATGCATTTTCCAAGCACGAGCTACATCAGGGCAACTCTCTCCATCGTGATCCATGGTTAGGTGAAAGGCACACATGTTTCCTCTTTTAGGAGGAGCTTCTATAGCTAGCCTCTATGGTAGAGTAGTCAACTGTAACACTTTTCCATCAACATTCCCCCCCTCATTATTTCTCCCAGGCTGCTCCTGAAAGTTTTGCTGGTAAGGATTATTAAATCTGGGAAGCTGCCTCTTGAAGGCAATGAGTTGATTAGACAATTATTGAATTATCTCCTCTGATGAAATAGTAGTACTACTACTGGGTCTAGATTGTATCTCTCTTTTCCATTTCCCGGATGACATCATATGGTCTTCAAGTTCTACAATAGTTCTCTGTTTAGCATCCAAATCTGCAAGGTTCACCCTTCTTAGATCATAATTGATGTTTGGTGGCATAGCACTTATGAAGAATGTTTTCAAATTTCCTGTCATTGGCCTGTCAGCCATTGGGATACAATTTACAATCTTATTGAATTTAGCTATAAAATCCCTCATACTGATAGAAGGTTCTTTCTTGATAGAAGTTAGTTGCGTCAATAGGGTGTGCTCATCTTCAGCAGTTTTAAACCTTCTTTCAAAGGCAGCCCTCATGGAATCCCAATCTGTGATAGAAGAATTAGGTAAGTGGTGAAACCAATCAGCAACACCCTCAACAAGGGTCTCAACAAATAATCTGACGGCCACATCCTCCTCTCGTACTACTAGGATATTGACTAAAGAAAAGAATGTGACAATGTGCTCATCTGTGGATACTTTCTTATCTCCAGAAAATTTGGGAAAGTTCTTTCTAGATCCTAAAGGAAGAGGATTATATGCTGCTAATTGTAGAGGTCCACCTACAGTGGCCCAAGGAAGTACCATAGGTACTTGGGATAGATAGGGTGTCAGGTTAATAACAGGAGGGGCAACTACTCTGTGTAAAGTTAACACTTGGCAAGTGGTGGACAACTGAGTAATTTGTTTAGGAGGTGAAGAAGGTCTACTCTAGCTCCTTGTAGTTCTATTTCCTCAGTGAGGTACTTCTAAAAGAGCAAAGTTGATATCTACGAGTATCTCAAAGACTGGGTTTGTGCTACCTTCTTTCCTTGTACTCCTGAGAAACCTTTTAGGCTCTAGGTTTTCAACTAATTCTATAGCCTAGCTTCATGCTCTACTTAGTGTTGTGCCCTTATTAGATTTCTTCTCTGGATGGCTCCTTCAAGTGCTTCTGCTCTAGCTTCTTCTTATTATAGCACTTGACTGACATTTCTATAATGCTCGGTGCTTCTTATGTGTCTCCAAACAAAAGTATTTAGTGAGGAAATGTGATCCTCTTGATCATCTTGGAACCCAAGATTCGGTTGGAGTAGAAGAATTATGTTTTCATGGGAAAGCACCATCTTTATCCATGATATGCTTCTAGTATAACAATTGTTCAACTCCCCAATAGAGTCACTAAAAATATGTTGGTAAACAGATTGTTCTTCTTTGTTATAACTTGAAAATGCCCAAATATGAAGAAACAATCGAATACAATAGTTGGGAAATTGTAACCATAAACAAATCTCCCTCTGAATTTAAAGGTATAGCTCCCTTATATGAATGATTTTCAGTGAATTTAGATCTTTCCTAATCTAACAGGGATATGTTCTTGACCCGAGAATAGAAGAGGTAAACCAAGCTAAACCCAGACGAGAAATAGCTTAGGCAGGGTGGATTCAACTTTAAATCTAGCCAACTCTAAGATTTCATAAATCAGATTAACTCCCAAAACTGGTAATGCATGAACTTCTACTAAAAATGTAGATGCAAGACTAAAGATTATTGATGAAATGCTGATAAATAAATCTATATCATAGAAACATTTCCCAACTCAGGTTAACAACAGATCTTCCCCTAAATTAACTGTATCAAATCATAACACAAAAATTTGGTTCAAATACAGATTGCAAATATGACTTCAAAGAAACATTCGAATTCAATAGAAAGACAGATGAAATGCAATGGAACAGTTAAAGAAATGGTATTTAGACACACAAAATTGACTCAACAAAATGTTATCTTTCACACCAATATTTAGCCGACCTTTGTATTGATTTTGGAAATAATACATATAGAGTCCCAGATTGGGGCCATTAAAAAAAGGGGGTAACCAAAATAGTTCAACTTCCCCAACCAGAAATGATAACCAAAGGTTTATCCATTACAACATCAATCAAAATTTGGTACAAAGAGAGAATCTATTCAAGCTTCAGTTTCATTCCCTTTGCCTAATTTATCGCTATAGGCAGTGATAGCTGTGATAACTCTCATGAGCTCCTCAAGTCTGTTGACATGGACATTGGTATATTGGATGAGCCACCTAGAATGCTCCTTAGCCAGGCTCTTAATTGCCACTATTCGGTCCTTCAACTCTTCCATGGCTTTATAAATACATCCACTCAACTGGTGGAGTTCTCACACTTTGTCCAAATGGGTGGAAGATTGCTCTAACAGCTTGTGCACATAACCAGAAAATGATTTCTGCATATTGGCCAATCCTATAATTTCTTTGCCTTGCCCACTCGTGTGTGATTTTGTGTGCAAACCTTGAAGAATCTTAAAGTCTTTGTTCTATTCTTCTTTGACCTTAACATCTACTTGCTACAACCCCATCTCAGCCTGTTTGATCATCTCAATTTTGAACTCTAAGCTTTGAAGCCACTCGATTAGAGGTTCATCTCCCTTTTGGAGAATCTTGGCTTTCAATGCCTCTTTGGTCTTCATTTTTACTGCCACATGGAGCGTCACTATACACTCTTGACACTTCACTCTCTCAGATGCAAGAGTCTTCAGATTCTTCTTGATGTTATTCCTTTCCGTCTCCAACCTCAAGAGATCATTACCCAACTGCTCGACAACTGCCAATCCCTTAGATTTGAGCCTCTCAACCCATCCCTTGCCAATCTGTGTGAAGTGTGTATCCTCCTACAACTTGGCTATTATGGCTTGATTCTCTGCGACGTTGGGATCAAATGTGGTCTGAGTACTGGGGATACTAGCAACTGGAGTAACCAATTTTTGGATGAAATTATTCAGCTCACTGACTTCGGCCTTAAGTTGTACCTTTTCCATTTTAAGTTCTTCTAGATCTTCTTTAATTACTACATTAGTGGATTTCCACCAATCCACTTTGGTATCATGTCAGGCTAAGCCCATATCAAATGAGTGTAGCTCAAAATCTGAAGGGGTTAAATCTTCAAAATGGCCCTCCTTCATGGGCTTTGTTACCTCCATAGTGAAATGCCCAGTCTCTGGGTCTCTGCCCAATGTGGACAGTGTATTCACTTTCTTAATCTTTACTGCAGCGACACCAAGTTGCATGGCTCAAGCTAGAGTATCTTTGCTGGGAGCCCCTTCTTCCAATCTCTTTCTTTTGCACTCCAGAGTGTTCTCTATCCATGATTCAGTGCTGGTGACCTTAGTGGCAGAGACCAACTCCTCTATAAATAGTTTCCTAATGACTGGAGGAGTAGACTTTGGCCTTGAAGAAAATGGATTTACCAAGGTAGGAGAAGAGGACACCAATTTGGCTACTGAAGAAACCTTCTACTTTTTCCTGGCCTCTTCTTCTGATTCTATTTGTGAAGGAGTATCTTCACCCACTTCTACTATGACAGGGGACCCTTGCCTTGGAGAGTCATGGGTTGAAGTGCCAACTGGTATATCTACAGTGACTGCTTTAGCAGGTTGCTCTGGTTTCACATCTTTGGTAGGTTCCTCTGTTGTTCCAATATTTTGAAGGAGACCTTCTCCACAAGTCTTCTTTGGTTGAAATTTCTTTTCAGGAGGTTCATCACCTCCCCCAGCTGGTTGAGATGAACTCTTGGTCATAGTTGGGAGTATCACCGAAGAAGTTGTTGCAATGTTGGAAGTACCATTTATCAAGGTCCTTTGAGTAGGAGGCTTCCTTTCTGACCTCTTCCTTCTTCCTGCCGTCCATTCAACCCATTGCTCTATCCTCTTATAAATACCACTCATTAGAGTCTACAAGTCATAGACGATTTGATCTAGCACGGGCTCAAAACTAATGGAGAGGGGTTTTATCTTCTTGAGATATGTATTATCATACATGTGCTGGCTGTCATCTACTAGCCTCTCAACTGCAAGATTGACCTTGAAATTTTTGATTTGTTCAATGGTTAATTTGGCATTAAATCTATCTCTACTCTCCAGATCATCTCTACAATTGGCCTAGTAGTCTTCAATGTCATCTACATGGTGGATAGCTAAACTCATTTGCAGGTAATCATGAGCGTAATTAACTGGATCATATTGTGGCCTCAGAACATCATAGGTTTCCAATGAAAACCTCTTGGAGAATGCCTTTAGAACATTCTTCACCTTAGATGAGGATGCACAACTGTAGGCTCTAATAGTTATGGGGAAGTCGTAGCCTTTCTTCCTAGCATCAGCACAGATCAAATTCACTTGAAGCGCTTGCCTCATCACCTCCACCAACATGATCATATCCATAGGATATCTGGGCAGCTTCAAAGGGAAGTCATCAAAACCTACAAGATGAAGGTATGATAAATCTCCAAATTGAATAAAATAACATCCAAATTAGATGATAAAAGCCATGGCTTTGGGAGAGAATCTCCTTTCTAGACAGCCTTGTAGCGCTCTCTACATAATCTCATTGTAAATGCATCATTAACTTGAAGATATTCAACATAACTATTGTGCAATTGCAAAGAGGGGAAAAAATCGTAACTCTTAACATCATCAAGAAATTCCTCTAATCTAGGAAGCCCTGGCCAAATTTGGATTGTAGCCAGAATATATAAAAGGATTGAAGACATATAAAATTGATTTTGCTACTTAGCTCTATCTAGGGCCTCTGAGAGGTTCTCATGTACCATAAGGTCCCAATAAATGAAGTGATGTTGGGAACAGATTACCTGAACCAGGAAGAAGTAATGGTCAACAAAATTGAGTGCCTCACTCTCACCTCTTATCCTTTGGAGTAGCACCAGAATGTCTATGATCTTCAGCTTTAGATTAGTGCCATATAGTGTCTTTGGCAGCTTCCCTTTGGCACCCCTGGGCTCTTGAAACCATGCTTTCATTATCTCCTTCTTCCAAATTGACTTTTTGGTGATATATTCAGTCACCGCCCAATTGTATGTCATTTCTGAATACTCAGCTTTCTTTGGGATGTTAAGCAAGTTCTGGACCAATTCTCTATTGATAGATAATAATACTATATCATTGGGCAAGAGGATTTTCTTGGAATCTGGGTTGTATCGAGCTATGCATTCCTGGATCAATTATGGGGCTTGAATAGCCACAAGAAAACCAACGGCTTCAACTAATCTGCTCTCCTTCAGTTTCTCAGTGATGGGATGCATCTGGTCTACTTTTAGTCTACTATGAAAGTTCTGCATATCAAAGAACTTCAGAGACATATCCGAGATCTTATGCCATTTAGAGGTAATGTTGTTCATTCCATCAAATCCCACAAATCTGGAAGCCATACTTCAAATGATCTGATTCAGGAATGAAGAATATCTTTTCAAGAATGTAGGGGCAAAGAACAACTAGTATCAAAGGCTTTGAATTCAAACAATTTGTTAAACAAACGGTAGCTCCTGTTGGAAACCTCCAACTAATCTTATAACTTTTGAATTCTTACCGTTTAAGGGCCGACTTTTCACACCACATGAATGAAAAGACCTCAACATTAATGAAACAGTCTGTTATGAAGTAAAACAACTTTATTTGAATTAATTACTTTACTCTTATGAGCTGTTTAAGAAATGTCTTTTCACTTCAGTAACCGCAACGGTAACTTTCCTGAGGTGGCATAAAATTACTTTTCCACTTCTCCTTTGGGCAGAGAAATACTTTTTAGAGTGCTCTCTATTCGAAAATCCACCAAAGGAGATATTTGGCCTGTTGGGGTGCCAACATGACATGTGTTGATTTCATCAGCCTTCTTTATATCTTGGATTCTTTATGAGATAGATTCCTCCTCAAAATCCCTTCATTTTAATGGATTGGCAGAAAACGTACTCCATGGGTCGAAACCCACCTATTGGAGTAGTGAAGTCATTTTTCGCTTTTTTGCCAGTAGACTTATCTCTTAGATTTCTTTCTATTTATCATTCCTCTTGGCTTGTAGAGGTGTAGTTCTTACACAAAAGTCCTTCAAAGCCTAAGGGATCCATTTTAGAACTGCACTTTCTGCTGAGACATCACTTAGTAGTCATCGGTGGAAAATGCACCCTGGTGATGCTTTTCCGCTAGTGGAGAAGCCTGAACCCAATTTTCCATCAATACTGCAAAATGAAGAGTTATGGCTAAATACTTCAGTTGCATGTAAAAATGACTTTAGAAATATTTGAAACATGGCCTTCACCAGATTGGGAACTTAACCTACCCAATGAAAACATGATCTCAAATATAGATTCCCTCCGACTCACAAAAGAGAAGTCAAATTTGGGAAATCTGATAAAGGTCTCCTAGCTTAAGGGGATAGCTAGACTTAGACTTAGGACTCACATGAAGCTTTTAGGACCACTACTACACATCAAACATCCACTTTTATCTAAAGGTATGTGGACAAAAGGTGGGGCATCAAATTTCTCTTGTTTTCTCTTCCTTTTTAGTAAACTCTGCACAAATTTTACTTTCTCATAAGACAAGTTATCAATATCCCATTTTGGAATTACTATAACTTCATATAGTGTCACTTCTGTGTTGGGAGACTTTTCCTTCTTCTCGTGTGACTTTTTCTTCTTTGTCTCCATTGTGTTGATACTCAGTTTCTGCTCTCCTTGCAATGTACTAGTGTCACCACTGACTAAAACTAACTCCTTCTGAGCAATAATTACCTGTTGTTTAGGTGTATCAACAATCTTAGTTTCAGTAAGTGCAAAAGATATGACATTTGGTAACTATACAAATGCTTGAATAGCCTCTTTCTCCTTAGGCTCATGTTTCTCCTCGATCTTTGTAGGCTTAGTCTCCTATGTTTCTTCACCATGAGGTCCTATGACATCTATTTTGGACTTATCTTCTTATTCTTCCATGCTCTCATCTCCTTCTACATTTATTTCAAAGTTTGCCTCAGTAGGTGAATTTGGAATGTTGATTGTTGACTTACCCTGCTCCTCGGCATTTAAACCTTGTGTGTCATCAACTGTGATTGTGATGGGGTTATCAAGTGATAAATCCACACTTGATGCATCCTCAACCTTCTTCCTTATTTCTTCTTTATTTCCAATGTCTTCTTTATTTCCAAGCTCTATCTATCCAGATGTTCCTTCATCTTTGTTTGCATTCTTGTCAACTATCAGTCCAACAATTGTCTTCCATATTGATTTTCTCTGTTGAAAAAATCCTTCAACATCCTTCCTTAATATAGAATATACTCTCAATTTAGGAATAAACTTGTTCCTATATTGGTCCATAAATTTTGTTCTTTGCTTCTGTGTCAAATTAGGCATTATTTGTGCTAATGCACCTTTTCTTATATGTTTTTCACTCTTAATGGAAAACTACCATCTTTCATCAATATTTTTGAATAATTCATCAAGGAAAAGATTCCCAATTTCTAAAGGTTTCATCTTGTATGATGCAAAAATTTCCATCATTGCTTCTTCTATCTTTGCCTTATTATCTGTAACCAACATTTCAACTTTAATGAATTTAAATCCAGACAAACCTGCATAATTCCTGATGTTGTGGCAAATCTCATCCACATTTGTCAGATGCTTATGTGTAGCTATCTTTAATTTGTTGATATCATCTGTGTTTTTCATCTCCTCATCTTCATCATCTTTACCCAATACATATCTTCTTATTGGTTTCTTTTTAGGGTGTCTCGGCTCAACCTTAACTTGAACTTGTTTTCTTTTCACAGAGCTCTCCCCTTTAGCTTTCTTAACTAAATTTTTCTTTTGTGGCTTGGTTGATGTTGCAATTTTAGATGCCCTTGTTCTCAGCCTTGATATGGCAGGAGGAGTAGACTTCTTCTTAGGACTTTCCTTTCTAGTTGGCTTGGTAACCATCTTTCCTTTACCCCTCTTTTGTGTGACCACTTCTTCATCTTCACTTTCTTCTGAATCACTAGATTGGTCCTCACCATGACCTTGTGTAATCTAAAATGGTGCATCTTCCTCTTCTTCTTGACCTAACATTTTCTCAAGGTTTTTGACTATCTTCTTTCTTTTCCTCTTGATGGCTTTAGCCTTCAAGCCCATGGTTAGCTTTGATTTGGCTTCTTCATACCTTCCAAATGTCTTAGCCTTTTTGTCAATTTCTTCTGATAGTAAGGTTGTGATTATTGCTAATGTTTTGTCAATGTTTACCTCATAGGGAAATGACCTCAACCATGTTATCCTTGGTACTATAGCTTGTACATATGTAAAATCATTTTCAATAAGGAAACAAACATCATCATAATATTTATCTACTAGTGATATAGGGATTCTGTTCCTCAACCTCATTTTCTTCTTAAATTCAAAAATATAGTTTTCCATCACATTATCAAAGTTCTCTCCTAATTGCTAAATGAAATCATTTATCTGTAATGTCACTGGTCTGTTCTCACTCTAGACAAAATTTCCTAGTGTAGGAAAAGTATTTTGTATATAGAAAAATATACAGACTATCAGGGATCTGAACTTACACATTGAGTTGTTTGCCTTCTTGATTGATGATAAGTTCTTGGCAAGTTGAGTCATTTTCATCTCAGAAAGATCATATGTATGATCTTTCTTGACTATCTTCCATGCCTGGTCAACTGCAATGAAGGGAACACTATCCAATATACTCGATTGATAAAACTTGTGTGCAATCACTCTCACTACAACATCAATTTTTGGATATGTTATTGTAGAGATTGTAATTCCTCGCTTGTTCCACTCGGCCAAAGTATTCACTTTAATCACTTCCTTATTCTGAGATCTCATAGTTCTCTTCCCTTGCAGAATAGGGTATCTAGTAACTCGGTCAATGATTTCCTTTGTGATTCTTACTAGCCCATTGTTCAACTATAAACACATGTCGTGCACTCTTCTCATAATTATTCAAATCCATTCAACTTTGAAATCACAAGGGAAGTCTAAGGCATGATATAACCCTTTGTCGGCAATGTGTTGGTGTTCATCCTTCAATGATCCATTCTCGCACACTTTATTGTATCCTTGCCTCAGCTCATAGTCTCCAATCTTGCTAACTTTTCACATGTAGCATGCCCTCACAACATGAATCATTAAAAACTTTGGTGAGATCCATGATAGGGATCCCAAAAGATCTCCCTTAATCATAGTCTTAGGTACATCATAAAAATTAGGTAGTTCACATACATCACTCCTGACTAATTGAACATTCTTTACGTTATTGTCTTGCTTCTTCACTCCAACAGATGAACTGGCTTCCATTTCTACAAATTAGGGTTAATAATATGAATTCTGGGTGACTCAGCAACAATGGGTCTTCTCTTCATAGATATTTATTGATGATACGCAGTTTAAATCTTCACAGATTTTGCACAAATCACTTTCAATCACCTTTGAATCACTCTGCAAATTCTCTAATCGCTTGGTGAAATGAAAATGAATGGAAAAATCCATTATATATCCTTAAATGGTTGAATTAGGTCTTCAATAAATGCTCTATACATTAGTAGGTGTAAAATAGTTGTCTTGATCCTTATACAATAGCTTGGTTAACTCATTTAGTCACTCTGTCAAAATCATGACTTGGACACTACTAACACTCAGTCAATATATCAGCTCGGTCGATATGGTGGCTCAACACATACTACTACTGAGCACCAATTATTTTCTTAGTTCTTGCCTTGGATTTGTCTTAATGCATCATAGCTTATGCAGATATGGACTTTAATACATCTTATGTTAGGAACTGGTGTAAAATATAATATTTGAGAAACAATTCCTTACATAACTTATTTGCTTAATTAGAAGTAGTGTGATCACCTAATCCATTGGATTGGGTGATCTTTGCTTCACTGGTTCCACTATTGCTTGCTTCCTCTTTCTTTCTCCATGTTAGATTCATCTGGCTCTTTATCTGATCAACAATAGGTACAGGTGCCCTGGTCTTGCAGTCTCTTTTAGTATGACCAATCTTGTGACAACTATAATAGACCAAACTTCTATTCATCCAACTCTTGGATTTATCTCTAAAGTGTGTTCTTATATAGTTTTCTACAATATGATCATATTCACCCCAATAATGACAACTATACCTTGTATTTTTAATCCCAATTGAATATGTTACCTTTCCTCGGTGCATTGCTTTGTTTCTTGGATGTACACTTATATTTTTTATTGGATTTGTAGTCTTGGGTTCTATGACCATACTTCTGGCAATTGTAACAATGTCCTTAAAATTTAGGCGAAGTAGGTGATATGATAGTCTTTGACCTGCATTCATGTGCACGATGTCCACACTTCTTATAGTTAAAGCAATATCCATTGAATTTAGGCTTAGAATTAGACTTAGCATTCTTGCTTTGACAAATTTTTATTGTGTGTCATGGTTTCCCACAATGATGACATGTAGGTTTGTTGTTCTTCAGTTTTGCATTCCTTTTCTCTCCACTCTTTGATGATTCTCTTTCTTCAGTAGATGATAGGTGCTTGGTATGACCTAGTCCAAAGGTGTCATTGGTCCTTCTTGGTGATCTCATCAGTTCCTCAAAATATCTCAAGGCTTCATTAGGTTTTTTTATCCTCTCAATGAGTTCCCTTTTAGATCTTAACTCATTTTTCATTTGATTTTTGTATGATCTCAGATATATAATTTCAATTTCTTTCATGTTTACCTCTTAGTTTGAAAATAACAGTTGGTTGACCTGCCAACTGATTGTTTATGAGCTTCTGCACATCACTTTTCCTTTCATCATGTTTATTAGTGATCTATCTCTTATCTTCTTCTATCATTATCTTGTTTTCCTCAACTTGCTTTTTCTAATCAATCACCTCACATAGTGTTATTGATTGAGTTTCTTGTTCTATCTTTATGCTTTTGACTTGTTCTTTCAGTGTGTTATTTTTCTCCAATAGATCTACAATTGCTGCATTACTTTCTTTAGACTTTCCATTATCAAATAGACCTTCAGTGTCTTCTTTATATTGAGTATTATTCAACTGAGTTTCCAATTCTTTCCTAGCCTTTAAGGATTTCTTCAATTCCTCTCTTGATGTCTTAACCTATTGTAGTGCAAGATAGATGTCAATCTTCTGATTCTCAATGACCTTTCCCAACTTATAAACCTCAATACCCAAGATCATAACTCTCAAGTGGTTAGACTTATTTTAAGAGAACAAAGCTCTGATACCAATTGTTATAAGTCTAATATGGGAAATAAATATACTGAGGGGGTGGGGGGGGGGGGGGAATCNGGTGAATCAGGATCTATACAATTTTTACACTTTTGAAACAAACTGATGATTCAACATGTAATCGTAAACATTAACTACAATACTATAATATATCTAACATCTAATCACATCCATGATAAACACATAACACAAATATTTGGTAACCCAAAAACCCTTGAAAGGTAAAACTGGGGTGGGGATGATAGCCACAAATATTCACTACTATAGTAACAAAGTGCACCTATTAGGGCTACAAAGATTTTTATCACTTTTGATGATCTACCCTGTGAGGGGTCTGCCTGGTTAAAGGCTTATAGATTTATACAATCTACCTTGATTAAAGGATTTCAACTTACAACTAAGTAAGAAATATGTTAGGAGATTTACAAAATTCTATTAGGACTACCCTATTAAGAGATTCACCCTAAATCACTTTCTAGAATGTATCGATACTTGGTCCTTCGATTTACACTTCAAATGCTAATGTCAGATCTCATCTTTCCAACTCTTAACTGATCTCAAAATCTAATATAACTCTTTTTTTTCCTTCATTGCTTTGCTCAGTCACTCTACCTTGTCTATTCTTCTTCTGTATACACACCCTATCTATTCTCTTTGTATCACCATATACATCATTAGGGTTTTGTATCTTTCCTTAAATAGATAATTGATGAAACCTCTAAATCAAGATCAACGATCTAGATTCATCACTTTTGTCATTTAAGCATTCCTATTTTCTGATTGGTTGCATTGCATGCATAGGGATGAATGATCTTAGCCATAGCATGTAATTAACTCCATTAAATGTCTTACACGATCATTAAATCATACATTGAAGTTGACCACAATAGTTTACCTAAGTGTTTGTGTCATTCTAAACACATATATCAAAATTTTCTTACTCAACATATGAAAACTCTGGTGCTTGGTCCAAACTATATTACTCAACATATCCATATGTTGTCATTCAACACTAATTGTTTTATGCAACTTGACATTCATTCTGCTCGACAACTATTTGAGTACTTGGCGACCATTGAATTTCTCGGTAGTAACTATTGCTCGATTCATACATTACTTAGCCTTAGTGGGATGGCTTGGTTGTAGTGATGATCGACCAACCTTCCTTGATAATGACTAAGTGTGTGACACTAATAGACAACATAACTTGAAGATCAATAGCTCCTTGGAGCGAGGGACCTTCAACAATGTCTTTCTCAACATCAAATTTTCACCATCCAAGATAGGTCTTGCTTTGCTTATGGGTGAGGTTACACTTTGGGTATCTTCTTCCTGCACTAGTTGAATTCTCCTTTCTCCCATGTATGAAGTTGTAGTTTTTTAAGGAAATCTACTCATAGTATGTCCCACTTGGTGGTAGTTATGACACTTGCCAATGAAAATAGTGTAACCTTTGCCTTGGTTTCCAAATCTTCCCCTTCCATTGTTCCTTCCTCTAAATGAACCTTTGAACTGTCCACCTCTATGTTGTGATTCTACACTACCCTCTATGGTATGTAAATATTTATACATTTGGGAAATTTCCCCTCAACCAAATGTGCTTTTTCCCCTAAAACTTCTTCCACCTCTATTTATTTGGCTTTGTTCTCCTCTTCTTTTTATCTTTTCCTCTTCTCTAAGTTTTAATTGGAAACACTTGTGTACTATATCAAGGGTGAGGATTCTTATTTCATCTTGTATGTTTTCCCTAAGTCCATTAAGGTACACGGATAGCTTCTCCACTTCACCCTCTTGTTTCCTAGCCCTCAAACTGAGCTTATGGAATTCCTTAGTGTAGGAACTTACATCAAGTCTCTTTGTCTCAAGTTTTGGAACTTCTTGTACATCTACACTTTATAGTCTCCTGGTAGGAATTGAGACTTGATCCTGATCTTCATCCTCTCCCATGAGGTTATCTTATTCTTTCCTTCTTGCATTTCTAAAACTTCTTTGTAGTAAAATTTATTATTTAGTGCTTCAATCCAGTCCAACAATTCCTCTCCATCTAGGTTCCCACTATAGAGGGGTAAACCTTCAAGGTTATCCTTGGTTATAAATTTGAAGGCATCCAAGAACAATTTCTGATCCTTTTGCATGTATTCCTTTTTCTTTTCTATCTTAAGCTCCTCATCATCTTTTATATTTGTCTCATCTCCCCACTTTGTCACCACTTTGCCTTTCTCCTTTTTGTGATCTGGGGTTACCTTTATTCTTCTCTCAATCTAGCTTCTTAGAGAATTTCTTCCACCATCTACCTAAAGGCATCTTGGGTCATGGCCTTTGAAGGCATTGAGCTAGCCTTTGATTCTTCTATGTCTAATATACACCAAATGTATTCAATGTTTGGCTCTGATACCACACTGATGCAGAGAGTCTTGGGTCTTGAATCAAATTGTCATCATAAGATGTCTTATAGGCTCTTTAAACCATCCAATGGTTCTTTCTTTGCTTCTTCTTCTCCACCTTCCCAAGGTGACCAAGGAATTTTTGTGACTAAGATGACAACTATATTCCATGACATGATGCACAAGAACATGGAAGATTATGTTGATGGCACCCTGGCTAAATCAATGAAAAAAACTACACACTTGGATGACTTAGAGAAAATCTTTGATAGGATGAAACATTTCAATTTGAGGTTGACCCCAAAGAAGTACATATTTGGTGTAACATCTAGAAAAATCCTTAGATACATTGTATCAACAAAAGGCATTGAAGTTGATCTAGAAAAAGTGAAAGCCATAATGGAGATGCAACCACCAAGAAATATCAGTCAAATCAGAACATTGCAAGGAAAACTACAATCAATCAGAAGGTTCATCTCACAGTTAGTGGATAAGGCTCAACCCTTCACAAAGAAATTACATAAAGGTGTAATATTCAAGTGGGATGATGGGTGAAAAAATAAATTCTAGCAAATCAAGGAATGCCTGGAAAATTGACCTATTCAAATGGCACCCATACTAGGAAAGTTGCTCCTCTTGTACATATCTGCTACAACGCCATCACTTGGAGCCCTGTTGACACAACATGAAAATAAAAAACCATCTACTACATCAATAGAACAACGGTTTCTTATGAACATAATTACACAATTATCGAGAAGGCTTACCTAGCATTTGTATTCACCTCACAAAAGCTCAAACATTACATTTTGGTGCATTCAGTCAAGTTAATTGCAAAAATTGATCCTTTGAAGTATTTATTAAACAAAGTAACCTTAAATTGAAGACTAGAAAAATAAGTGATGATAATCAGTGAGTTTGACATTGAATATGTGGACAGAAAGACCATCAAGGGAAAAGTCATTGTTGATCACCTAGCGAATGCTCCTCTTCAAGATAGTAAATCGCTAACCATTGAATTCCCTGATGAAGCTATCTTATATTTGACAGATGACCCATGGAAGATGTTCTTTGATGGATTTTTCACACAACAAGGGTCTGGAGATGGTGTAATTTTCATAACTCCACAAGGATATAAGATACTTAAAGCTTATAAGATGATTTTTCCTTGTACAAACAATACTGCCAAGTACAAAGCCTTAGTAAATGGGTTAAAGCTACCTATTGAGTGGAAAATCATGGAAATACACATTTATAGAGACTCTCAGTTAGTGATCAACCAATTCAATGATAAATACCACAGTAAAGATGAAAATATTACACCATAAAAAATAATGGTTGATGACCTAAAGAAATATTTTGTTTTTATCACATTCCAACAAATCCCAAGAGAAATAAACAAAGCAGTTGACACCATGGATACTTTAGCCTCAATGTTACAATGAGAAAAACATCAATTCCACTATGAATTCTTGTTGGAAGAACTCCCCTTTCCAGCATATGATTCACTAGAATCTCAAATAGCGTGTTTAATTGTCAGCACCAAGTCCTCTAGATACAACCAGATATACTCATACCTACGAGACCAAATAATCCCTAATGATCTATCTAGAAATGAAAAGAGAAACCTTATAAGAAATGCATCACATTACTTGATCATTTCTAAGTATTTGTATAAATGAAGTTTAAATGGTAATCTTCTTAGGTGTCTAGAACGTGTGCTCAAAGAAGTCCACAAAGGTATTTGTGGTTCTCATTTTAATTGTTTCTCATTTTCCCAAGAAACTCCTAATGGTCGGTTACTACTGGAATTTGATGGAAAAGCATGTTGTTTAATTCCTCAAATCCTGAAAGAAATGCCAACTACACAGTAACTTGATTCATGATCCTGCAAGAGAACTACTACCATTCATCACACACTGGCCATTTCAACAATGGGATTTTGATCTAGTCGGTCAAATATATCCTTCAATATCCCACATGCATAATTTTATCATCACTACCACACAGTACTTCATAAAGTGGGTGGAAGTTGTCCCTTTAATCAAGGTGACTAGAAAACAAGTGTCACTATTTATCCTAAACTATAGCATCTATAGGTACGAGATACTTTCCTCTATTATAACTGAAAATTGAGAAAAATTCAAGAACAAAGACATTGATGAACTGTGTGAGAAATTTCATATTACCCAACACTGTTCTTCTACTTACTACCCGCAAGGGAATGGACAAGATGAAGCATCGAATAATAATATACTAAAAATCTTACGTAGAACAGTGAGCAAATTAGGAAAAGATTGGCATCTCCAGCTAAATCTAGCTCTATGGGCATATATGACTAGTATTAGGATGCCTATAGGGGAAAATCCATTTTCACCAGTATATGGAGAAAAAGTAGTACTACCTATTGAGGTAGAAATAGCATCACTCATACTCTCTTTATGAGTACACATAATTGATGAAGATTATCATATTTCCAGAATCGAAGAATTAGAACTGCTTGATGAAAAAAGACAAGAAGCATTTGACCATCTGAGGGTCTACAAGAAAAGAATGTCTAGGGGATACAACAATAAAGTGTGACATAGAGAATTTCAGGTTGGTGATCCTGTTCTTCGAGAAAATCCAAAAAAAAGCAAAATTGAGAACAAAAGGGTAGGTTTGAACCCACTGGTTGAGTCCCTTTGTAATCACTGTAGCATTTGGTTATGGAGCTTATCATCTGTCTACTCTAGAAGGGGATCTTCTTCTTGATCCTATCAATACAATCCACCTGAAAAAGTTCTACAACTAGACATTCTCAGAACGTGAAGTTCTTATATATAGAAAATGATCCTAAAAAAATATCAAAAATAACAAAAAATTGAAAAATTATAAAAAGCAGAAAAATTCCTAAAAAAATGACCATCTTGGTGAAAATTTGGCAATAGGCACCTTGATGAATCACAAAAAAAAAAATGAAAAACAAAAAAAGAAAAAGTGCCTTGGTTAAAACCTGGTAAATAGGCACCCTAGTAGCAAAAAAAAAAAAATTCTGCCAAGTGGTGAAAACCTAGAAAACATGCATCACTTGTAATCAACGCTCTATCTATCAATACATAGCTTGGTTGTCTGTCCTTCTCAAGCTATCTTCATGAACCCATACCCCTCAAGTGCCCCATGCAATACCATCATGGATTGGAGTTAGTTTTCATCTTAGTCCTAGGGTCTCTCTTGTTTTTAGGGAGAAAGCATTCTGATATCATCCCTTCCATAACCAAACCAGAGTTAGTATCTTAGTCCTTCCTGACACATAGTTTTCCACTAACACAACATTATTTATCAACACCCTAATCAACAATGCTTCTTAACACTACCTATTTGGACACATATGTGTTTCTCAACATACATTCGATAACACATCATGGACCTTAATATTATCTTAATAACACTCAAGTACACACCTGTGTTTGTCAACACTATACAATCAAAAGTATGATGGTGTTTCTCAACACCCAACACATACAAACATATAACACTCACACACTTGTTAATGGTATGTTGAACATTTTCATGAATGTTGTCTGTTATCAATGCTTTTTGCTTATTGTATTCTTCGATTACTGCTTGTTGGTGTGGTCCTGATTATCTTGGGATGCCAAATAAATTGGGTGTCTATGATAAGAGCTTCCACATTAAGGTGGAAAAGTCTCACATACCTCAACTATATTTACTTGCACACCAAGGTGAGGTCAGAACTATCTCCTTGACTATTATTAATCTGTCTCTTTAAGCAAGATCACACTCATAGTTATCTTAGCTTTGTATGCCTCGATACTAGTGTACCCTTGCAATATCAATTGGAAACAATGTTCAAGCCATCTTGGCTTTAATACCTCAATGCTTACATTGATTTCCCACATTTTATTTGATGAAATTCATACTCATATCCTTATGGTCATAGTAGCACCAGTAAGGGTTGTATTGACTTCAATGTCCCAAGCGCTTGATGACAAACCAGCTAAAGGAATCAATGACTAGACTCACATTGTAGTTTTTATATCATCTTAGGCTTGTATTTCATGTTGAAATTATAAAATTGAAGAGATATTCCTTAAATCCTTTGCCAAAGCAGTCAACTGCATTCACTTACCTGTGATCTCAATCATCTCAAGGCTATATACCTGGAAGAAAGGGTTAGAATCAATCATACAAGAGGCATGAAGTGCTAAGATATCACATTATATCCAAGCATACACATTTTTAGGTGGTACTACAACTTACATACATATAAAAAGCTAACATGAGAGATATAATAATATGATACATGATAAGTAG